>APFE030950533.1:105699-120519 GCA_000404065.3 Pinus taeda | reverse complement strand
TTTACATAAACTTTGTCAAAAGAACTAGTCCCTTAGCTATCACTTTTGATGCATGTGAATAAATAAAGCATTCTCACACAACCTGTAGTCCTTTTGTGCATGCGAATATATATCCTTTCTAAAGAAAGCTAACACAAATCTCGTGTGCATACACATCTCATTCAACAAGAAGCTAAGATAATAGTTATGTGAGCATAATAGTAATCACCTATCATTTTCCTAAAGAAATATGGCCCAATAGTTCTTCTAGCCATACAAAGAATATATCTTTAGACACATTGACTATTCTTTACGCATACAATAGCTTATCATAAGAGGCATCATAAGAGCCCTCCTTGAAGTATGCAACACATAATCCCTTTTCTAGAATTCTATTAACATTTCATGTAAACAATTACATAATTCTTTCTTAAGGCAAGTCATTATAACTTCATGTCACTATATTCTTATATGAAGGATTCTCAAGCTTCCCTTTCAAGAAATTATTAAAGATATCCATATTTATGCTTAAAAATCAAGATACAAAAAAACTTAACTTACCCTTTATGCATCAAAATCAAGAAGTCAACACAACTCATCTAACAAGACAATCTTTCAAGAGATTTATATTTTTCAAGAAAGTTAACATGACCACTTTCTCTATGTACACACACAAAATCACAATAGCTACCCTTACGTGCATGCAACATGTGTCTTTCTTAACACAATTACTTTTACTTCAATGCATATAATCTTTTCATGAAAGAGGTATGGATTCTTGCTCTTGCATGAACATTATTCATGTGTGTATTTTAAGGAAAGAATCTTTATCTTTGTTTTTCAAAAAGTCTCTTATAAAGTTATTATTTCCTTGCATGAAGAATGCTCTCTTTTCCTAAAAGGACACTATATTTGTGTATAGAAAACATATGTTTCTCTTCAAGAAGGTTAGAATGATTATCGATGTGCCAAGAAGCACATCATATCGCATTTTCTATTTTCCACAAGAAACTTCTAAATTAACTAGTATCCTAATGCAATAAAGCATATATCCATTTCCAATAAAATCCAACTTAACTTCTATTTCTTTTATATGCATTCTTTCTTTCCATAAATGAAATATTAACTTCTATTTCTTAATATGAATTCTCTTTTCCAAGAATGCAATATTTACTTCTATTTCTTTAATATGCATTTTTCTTTCCCAAAAATGCAATATTTACTGCTATTCTTTAATATGCATTATCTTTCCCAGAAATGCAATATTTACTGCTATTCTTTAATCTGTATTATCTTTCCCAGAAATGCAATATTTACTATTTATATGTGCAAAATAACATTTACTTATCTCTTTAGTTGACCAGCCGGAAATCCAAGTCATGCCTTCCAAATATTGCAGGCGGAAATTGAGCGTGAAGCATCAAAAGATGATCTACGTGAGAGGGAATTTTATAGAACATGTCTTGGCAGAAGTCACAGTGAATATGGAGCGCACCAGAGCTGCAGCGATGGCAGCCTTAACTTGACCTCTTCGCGGAAAGGCCGGCTATGAGAAAAGTAAATGCCAACGATATAACTTCAGGCTTTGCAGCAAAAAACTAAATGCCGACCACTGCAGTAGTAGCTTGCTTTCCAATGGATGGGCGAATGCATGGTAACTCCATCAGGTAAACCAGAAATTAAATAGAAGTGAAGAGCTGTGACTGAGACCAGAATAACCCCCCAACTATTGCATGTATTCACTCCAAAAGACATGCATAAAATGATGAACCGAAAAACCCCCCCTAACTGCTGCATGCACCGCTTTTCTTTCAAAGGATTGGTTTTTCCCCCCATGACCATTGCTGCTACGGTTGAAAACGTGGCAGATTTAGTTGGGTACCAGTTCAAGTCTTCCCTTCTCTATTCGACAACTCACTGTTAGTTCCTCATTCAGCTTTATGAATAACCATAATTAGTTTTTGAAACTAATTTGTAACATTTTTAACAAAATTACTATTTACTCATCTGTATAATTTTCCACCCAATTATTTAGGGATGTTACAATATGGCTCTAGAATGCTTTAAATCCTTCCATGGAATGGAGTTAACGGAATTTATAGAGTGATAAGAAAAGGAGGTGAGGTTGAGTCCTCGTCCTCTCGGATGTTCGTAACATCCTTCTTCATGGAGATATTTGTTGTTTGCTTTTATGGTACAAGACTTGGTAAATTCTAGACTAGGTAAAGTCTAGCAAAGAGACTTTAATAAAGAAACTTTAGATGTTTAAATTTGTTTAATTTTTATTTTTTTTAATGTCGTCAACTCAAGGAATTATGGGAAAAGGTTCTAAAAAGAGAAATCTTTAATTTCCAAGTAGTTGTGACAATTATTTCCTCCTCATATAGAGATTGAAAATATCTTAGTTTGGAGGAGAGAGAGAGGGGGGTTGGAAGCAACAAAAAAGGAGTGAGGAAAACTTTTAGGAGGACACTGCCAAGGTTAAGCAAGATGTTGTTGTAGGGTGTTCTTGAGCTGCATAGGAGCCAATGGTGTTCTTAAGCTAGACAGGAGCCAATAGAAGCCCTGAAGTTTCAAAGTTTTAAGGTGGACCAAGAGTCTTTAGGCATAAGAACATACTAGTGTTAGCCCACTACACTAGAAATTAAAGAGGACCGGGGATATTTTGACATAATTTCCAAACTTACTGAGGGAGTTCCCTTCCCAGTCTAATTCCCTAGCAAGTGGAACTTATTCATTTCATTATAATAGAAACATAAACCATCATTATTATTGTTCTAAAATATATGGTTTATATAGCAAAATTTCTTAGCTGAAGTTATGAATGAAATAATAAAGCCTTAAAACAATGTTGAAATGTTTTGTTTCCGCTGTAAGAGAAGTTACCGATGAAGTAAATCAATATTTTGGACCATTAATTAACCTTTATTTTTCCTTTGCAAATTCTGTCAGACTCGGGACTGTATAAACATATATATAAATATGATAATAACATAAGAAAATATCATGGGATCGATCGTCCGTGAAATATAAATAACATTCATTATTACCATTCCTCTGAGAAACATATAATGCCATCTATGCAAAATCCTTTGGGTAAGCAATATACTCGGAATACTGAATACTGAGGAGGAAGAACTGACAGACCATGAAAGAGAGGTCAAAGCCGCTCAGAATAATTTCAAAAGAGGGAAAACATATTTGTAAATTATAATTGTATTGTAACAAGAAAATTATAAATAAATGTATGTTAGATGGAGGAAAACCCATAGTGATGAAACTCTATCAAGAAAACTTAGTTCAACCCCCAATGGAGAAACTCTAACCTGGAACTAACCAACAAAAAAGATATAGACGTGGGTTAGTCAGATGGCCCAACCAGAACAACCCAACAGCCGAACGATAGTCTTGGAGTCTTCAGTAGACTATGCGACAGTAGAGGGGTTCTGTGAGGCAAGAACCCTGTAATCACACACTGAAACTATTTGTATAAAATAAACTAATGTAGGAGACACAACCGAGAAAAATAACCAAGCTGCATTATGAAAAACTCAAGAAGGGTTTATAATAGTAATAACCTGGTTTTAATTTGACAACAATCAACTAATTCTTTGCACAAACTGTAGTAACACAAAAGAAACCAATTCATTAAAGAATTAACACAAACTTACAAATAATAGGTCTATGAAAGGATTCCATTTGTAGTACAACCATGGTCCGACAATTCCATTAATTTGGTGCAGAGGTAAAAAAAAATTACAATTACAAACTCTTTCTATAAGAAAATTCTCTAGTGTGGCATAGAACTGCCTATTTAGCTCGTCTCTATGCAAATAACAAGAAGATTTCAAAAAACCATAACTTGGAATCGAGGGTATTTCTCCAAAACCCTAGGTTTTTCCACATAAATGCTAACGAACCAATAATAATTGTAAATATTAAAACGGACAATTGTAGGATTGATGGAATTATGTCGGGAGTAGTCGAGAAAACTCGAGTGCTTGATTCTCCTACAGGTTTTCTCATTACAGAAACCCTCACTGCATCCACAAAAAACCCATAAGAAAAATTGGCTTTCTGACAGAATTGAAGAGGAACGTGCACAAAATAAAGAGAAGTACTCCCATAGGCAAAAACCTTAGGGTAACTTATTTGTAGAACCCTCTGGACAGAAACCAAGAACTTGTGAAATATACTGTGACGAAAAATGGGTTAGGAATAATTATGTAAAAATAATTAATCATTAACTCAAAACTAATGATTTACTTCTAGATAATGCTTTATGCAAACTTTCCCATGGGTAGTTGTTGCTGAAAAGAAGCCGATAGGGTTAGCTGTTAACATTGGTGCACAGTAATTTTTTCTGTGTTTAAACCCTGTAATTAGCACAAAAGGGGAAAGTTCTACAACCATAACCTAAAGTTTAAAAATATATATTATATAATATTATATATATATATATATATATATATAAATATAATATATATATAATCTTGTAATCTAATAGTGAGGGTACCTGGTGTTGGGAGGATGAAGTGATTGATCCATTAGAATGAATATTAGGGTTGTGTGATGCTTCAGGTCTATTCAAGACAAGCAAGGGTTCGAATGAGCTGGAGACCCATCGAGAGTGCAAGCAGTTACCCCACAACTACCCTCAACACCCCTCTGTCCTCAACACCCCTCTGTCATCAGATCATGTGGATGGAATCTAATGGTGGAGCTGCAGTCATCTGTTGGCAAAGCAAAGTTCCACCTATCACAAAACTCTCTAGAACGTCACCCTTGCGATAGATTGAGAGCACCAACTCCAATGTTGAGTTCATCCCTAGCGTGGGCATAAGCTTTTCCATAATGAAACTTAGAGTTAAGACCCATACCATATTATGAACCAAAGTTTAAGGTTTGCACCATATTAAAAATCATTATAACAATACATCACATTTGTATAATAAATAAAATCAACGACGAAGTAATAAATTGATATGAAGAAACATGTAAAGCTTGCAGATCATGGCGTAATAGTACCAAATCATTCTTAAATAGTGCAAGCTGTGAAAATTTAATTGAAATAAGAGAGAAAGGTTAGTTAAACAAAGATATTTTTTTGGTTTTGGTTATGATGGTTGTTATAAGTGGTATCAGAGCCACGTTGCAATAGTGTGGTTTATTTGGGGAAACTAAATAACAAATATATTTATGTTCATAGAGAAAGCATAATGAAGAGAGGAGCTACAATTACACCACCACTAAGACTATTTGTAGAATTTGGTCCCATGCCAATTACATGAGCTAATCTAGAAATGTGGGTCTAATTAGGAGGAGAATGCCAAAATTCCACTGTTATGTTGTTAGAAAATGTGCAGTTGCTTAAGGTTGAGATGGCTTATTTGTGGGTTGATAATGAGAAATTGATGCGAGACCAAGAAAAGATCCTGAAAAGTCTCTTCGCTCAACAAAACCATAGGAACTCCATACCAAACCCTGGTCATGAAGACATGGATGAGGAACAAAGGCAAGAAGGGGAAAATATGTCAGCAGGGAGCCATAACCAGATATTAGAAGAAGATAGAGGTGAGAATGAGGAGGAATTTGGTACTTCCTTTGACCATAGGAAAAAAAAGAAACAGGAAATAGAATTTCAAGGTGAATTCAAGAAATTCAAGCCCTCGATTTTGATGGTGAAGCGGAAGAAGCTATTGAAGCTTGGGTAATCAATATGAATAAGTAATTTTAGATTTATGAGTATGAGGATAATTTGGAGCAAGGTTAGGAATCTATCAGCTTTAGCGAAAAGCAACCCTATAATGGGAAGAGGTCAAAGATGTTCATGTAGTTGACGAGAAAGGAGTAACAGTGGGAGATTTTCAGAAGTATTTTAAGGAAAAGTATTTGATTGAGTGTTTCTATGATGATAAGATGAAGGAATTCGATGACCAACAACTAGGGAAACTTTATATGGATGAATTCATGACTAAATTCACATCCTTACTAAGATATGTTCCTTATATACAGGAGGAAAAAGCCTAGGTGCAACGTTTTATGAATAGCCTACCAGTGTTTATGAAGGAACGTTTGGAATTTGATAATCCTATGACTATGGATGAGGCCATAGAGAAGGCATGGATCTGCTATCAGTAGATGAAGCGAAAGGAGAAGGAAGTAGGATTTGGTTAAGTAAGAAGGGACGGAAAAATGCCTTGAGCACTAAAATTGCAAAAATCAAAAACACTAGAAATTTATACAAGAACCAATAAAATAAACCCCCTAGGTAAAATCAACAGAAATTTGAATTGAAAAATGAGCCTAAACAAGTAGAAGTGTTGAGTGAACCAGACACTAGCTTGTCTCAAATAACTCCATTACAGTGTTGGGGTTGCAGGGAGCCTCATTATGTCAAAAATTGTCCCCATCACACCGGAATAAAGAAAATTGTTAATATACAGGAGGCTTCTATTGTTTGCAAGGTGGCTAGGAGCATACCCAAAATCAATACTACCTTGGAAGATCATGAACTAGAGTACCAACCTATTATCGTCAAGTTTGAAAGTAAATTATTTAACCATGTTGTATCTATTTTAATTGATCCAAAAGAAAGCTTAAGTTACGGAAAGCTTAAGTTAATTAGGGCAAGTGATTTGTTTCGAAGATTACAAAATGATTGGAAAGGAAAGAGCTTGAATTAAGGATTACATAATGGTGGGAAAGGAAAGGGCTTGAGTCAAGGATCGTTTCTGTAGTCTAAATCTTTGGTAATGCAAAAAAATATGCACCTTGTCGACCACCACTTTCTGTGGAATAGATTTTACAAACCACCGCCATATCATAGATGGTGACCAACCCTAGAATTTGATATTTCACACGACCTTTTTTTTTGTTTTTAAACGTATTTAACCGTAAAGTATATTTTCAAAACGTTAAAAGTAGTATAATGCGTTGAATTTCACATATTTATGTGCAGTGACGCCTCTCTGTTGCTCCATGTCCAGCTTAAATCATGAAGAGGACATCACATCTATATTGCCCAATAGAGAATCAAATAATTATTTATAAAAAAAAAGGGTCAAAATCAAATAAAATAATTACATATAAAAGATATTAAAATTAATCATATATGCCTAGTGACATAATAATTTGAAAAAAGGTAATATGTTCAATTTTAAAATATTTGTTAATTTTAATTTCTTTTGGATTTTAACTTAATTTAATATCAGCATTATTTTAGAGTGCAGAAAATAATGTGAGTTTTTAATTATTATTTAAATTGTATTTTAGAATTATAGGGTTAAAACAAATGTTATTGATATCACACACATCCATAATTGAATTTATTTAATTATTTTTAAATACATTGTAATATTAATTCAATTAAAATAATTTAATCATAATTTACATTGGATATTGTATTGTATATAACCTAAAGTATTTTCTTCACAAATTTTTTATATATAAATATATATGAAGTAATATCACCATATTAAAATATTTTGCAAAGTATAAGTTTAATATCTTACCATTTTTTAATTTTTAATTACTTTACATAAAATTATATGAAGGTCACATGCAACTAATTAAATGTGCATAGATATTTTATTTATTTTAGTATAGCTACATTATTTTTCTATTAAAAAAATTTTTAAAAAGACAAACATACTTACATATAATCTTCACACTAAGCGTGTAAAGTTATATAAAAAATTAAATTTTATAACTTCTTTAAATACAAAAATAAAATATAAAAATTGTTTTCTTAAAATATTAATTATTAACTATAATTTTAATAACATTAATCATAATCATTATTAATATCAATATTTTTTATAATAATAATATCTCTAATCAAGTATAATTATTAATTTTTTTTAATAATTATCTTAAAACTTCTAATTTCACTTATTCCCAATACATTATAAAAACAAACAATTTATGACACTCACCAGATAAAGTCACACTATGTGAACCTATGGGCCTGACATATCTGCAGTTCCTACTCTGAAAAAATCATAGACGCTCAGGGCATGGTTCTTCGACAAGTTTAAGATGGGATGGAATGGCCAAAACTAATACATAACAATCAAGGGCTTGTTGTAGGGAAGAGTGACAACTGAGGTGGATATTTTGTAGTGTTTGCCTTTAAAATTGAGGCAGAAATGGGATCATAGCAATAATATTGGGGAAATGCCATGGAATTTTTAAGCATAAATAGACAATAAAGCATGTGTGGTATGGCAGTATGCGGTCAGCCGTTTGATTTTTTGTGGATATAAATGTTTGTATGTTTTCCGGAACCTGTTTTCATATTAGTACTGATAATCACGTTCAATGAGAAAAGGGATCTACAAAGAAAGAGACAAGCTCCAATACATCTTACAGTAGGTCAGTTCTGTAAGAGAAGACTCATGTAGACAATTCACCACGTGTTGTAGGTAGTTCTGCCAAGTTTTTTTTTATGATTTTGTGGAAAGGCGTAATGATCTGTTAAAATGGATTTATATTAAACCAAAGGGTTAATATTATAAACCCTATGAATAATATTATACCCTAAGAATATGAACTCTTAAATTAATAAATCTAAGGAACTTTTATTATTATTCCCTTGGGAATAATAAACCCACGAAATTAATAGTTAAACCTGAAGGGATTATGAATCCAAGGGAATAATATTAAACCCAAGGGACTAATATTATAAACACAAGGTATATAAACCCTAACATAAATATTATAAACTCTAAAATAATCATGTTTGACCATAGTTTACCATGGTTGATTTTCATATTGAGACAATCTTTGTCACAATGCAACATTGTTCCACCATAATTTTTTTCCATATGGAGACAATCTTTGTCACAATGTTGGACCATGGTTGATTTTCATATTGAAAAAATTTGTCACAATGTGACATTGCACCATCGTTGAACCATTAACCCAAATTATTTATATTAAACCTAAGGATTAAATTATAAACTCTATGAGTAATATTATACCCTAGGAATATGAACCTTTAAATTAATAACCCCAAAGGATTGGTAGTATAAACCCAAGAGATTAATACTAAAAATCCAAGCAATGATAAATCTAAGGGAAGAATATTAAACTCAAGGCATAAATTCTAAAACACCAAAGTGTTATAAACTCAAGGCAACTATGTTAAACCGAAGGGATTAATATTATAAACTCTAGGTATATAAACCATAAGCTAAAAATTATGAACCCTCAAATAAACATGGTTGATCGTGGTTGACTATGATTCATTTTCATATTGTGAAAATATTTGTCACAATGTAACTCTAGAGCATGGTTGACCATAATCGATTTTCATATTGAAACAATATTTTGTCACAATCCGACATTGGACCATGGTTGATTTTCATATTGAGAAATTCTTAGTCACAATGTGATGTTAGAACATGGTTGACCATGATTATAAACCCAACGGATTTATATTAAACCCAATGATTTATATTATAAACCCTATGAATAATATTATACTATAGGAATATGAACCTTTAGATTAATAAACCTAATGGATTGATATTATAAACTCAGAGGAATAATGAACTCAAGGGACTAATATTATAAACCCAAAGGACTAATAAACCCTAGTATTAATATTGTAAACCCTATGATTCATATTATACCCTATGACTATGAACTTTTAGATTAATATTATAAACCCTTAGATTAATACAATAAATCTAGGATTATTATTATGAACCATTTGATTAATAAATCCAAGGGATTGATATTATAAACCCAAGGGACTAATAAACCCCAAAATAAATATTATAAATCCAAAGGACTAATAAACCCTAGGATAAATATTATAAACCTATGAATATGAAACTTTAGATAAATAGAGCCAAGGGATTAATATTACAAACCCAAGCATTTTTTTTAATTAATACTTTATTTTAATTTACAATTTTTTTAGTATTACTTTAAATTTAGAAAATTTATTCCATATTTTATATTAATTAATACCTTTTCAATTTAATAATTAATATAGTATTATATCAGAAGATTTCTTTAATTTTTTTACTTATATTTAATTTCATTTAATTTTTTATTAATATTTATTAAAATTAAATTGATTTATTCCTTTATTTAATTATAAATAATTATTTTACAAAGATTTTATTAGTGTATTTATTTATAAATTTATTGGTGGTGATGATGATGATGATTAATGTCGACTAAGACCAATGCGATCTATCAGACCTCAAGAAAAGAAAAATAATCTAAGTGTAATTCTTCAAAATCTTGTTTCTATGACAAAGAGAAGGGAAAGAAGCACTCCAAGATAACTATAGTTGGGTTGGCTTAATAATTCATAAGATTGGAAGTGTGACATATGTTACGGAATTGAGAGCGAATGTAAGAGTCGGGCAGTCTAAAAGGAAGTGTGTTTCATCTTCCACCTTCTTAGTATCTCAAATCTTACAGATTCTATCATTCCAGGAAGTCTTGGGAGTAGACCACTGCCTGGTTTCACTTATAAACTCGTGAGAATTAGTTCTTATCCTAGCGATGTTCTTTTTTTCTTATTGTTGGTCAACACAGAGAGATAACTTTGGTTATAAATGGTGGGGTTGATCACCTCTTTGTAGTATCTCAGCTTCCTTTCACCCTCCATCTCCTTATCCTCCCACAACTTGTCCTTAAAAGTGGTGGTAATAGTATCTTTGACATTATCTTTTCTTCCCATAATGATTTCCTCCTTAATACCCCAATTGTTGGGCCAAGACGGGCATCCTTATGCCACCCACGATTGAGGCGAAAGTGGGGGTTTTGACTAAATATGCCACCCATGGTTGAGGCGAAAGTGGGGGTTTTGACTAAATATGCCACCCGCGGTTGAGGAAAATGTGGAGGTTTTGACTAAAGTTAGAAGAAATTTTTGGGAGCCTCTTGGATTCCATGTTGTAAACATTCTTCTTATACATCAAATATCTAAACATAGTCATTCTTTCAATGGGGGACATACCAGCTTTGATCAAGAGGATATAATAGGGAGTATTTCCCTTGATCTTTAGGTTGTAGGTTATGGATTTCTTTTGAATGATCTCAATTTTCCTACATGACTCTCTGAATATATTGTAACCCCAAACTTCACATCCATATAAGACAACAAGGGTAACGAGAGTCTCAAAGAGGAACATTTTTTTACTCCAAATACAAAGATTGACCGACTTACAATTGTTTTCAAGCTCATAAGAAGCTTTCCGACCTCCAATAATCTTTCTCTCAATGTTATAATTCTAGTTGAGTTGATGAGGAAAGTCAATACTCAAATATTTATAAGAAGAAACTTGCTCTAAGTATTGATTATTATAAATAAAACTACCATAGTTGATCTTTTTGGATTTAATGATCATGACTTTAGTCTTGTCGATATTAATTGTCATACCCATCATGAAGTAGTAGTTAATATATTAAATTTATTATTTTTTCATTCAATATTATCTATTTCTATTATATATATACAATATATATATATAATAGATAGATATTATAGATAATAGACATATTATATTAGATCGTATATATATTTTTATTTATAAGATATTAAAATAATTGTAAATGTTGTGAATATTTTTTAATGTTAATTAAATATATAATATTTATTTCTTTATTTCTTTAATTCTTTATTTATTTATTTGTTTGTTGTAAGCTACGGTGTGTTCTTTTTTATTATGTACAACCACAAAAATATACAATCGCTGGTGACCTCAATCCGCCCCGAAGGGAAACCGGGTCTGTTGGTCACCAAGAGTCTGAGGTTATCAATTTGTCAACTTAGTTGGTGCATCAATATGTTTAAAACCAGGACAACACTCTATTCACTTACTATATCTATATACCTATCAGCTATTACAGATCAAAAGACTTGCTTACAAAAGTTGATTCTCTTATGCCTAGAAGAGAATTCAAATGAGAACAGAGCTAAACAATTAATCTACCATGAAAACTTGCTTGATTTCCTCCTCGTGCTGCGCAGTGGTTATCTTCTTCAGCATGCCGCGGATTTCATCCATTCTGCTATCCTGTTTCCGGATCATGAACTGCATATTGTTCATCTCCCTTTTCAAATTCAGTGGACCTTGAACGATCTCCATCATCTCTTCGGCGACCTGCTCCATGGCTTTAGCTAACAGGTGTTTCACCACCCAGTACACATGTAGTGCTCGTTTATACATCGAGAGGCGCCCTCTTGTATTCCTAGGGTCCGGAAGGAGAGTGCTCCATTCCTCCATTTCTGGATCAGAAACCTCCTCCAGGACTTTATCTTCCAGAGCATCGATAATCTTTCTGATCTCCTCGTTCGTTTCTTTGTTGTAAGCTCTCTCCGCTTCCTGAGCGATTTGTTCAGTGGCCCTGCGTCCTCTTTTCTGTTGGTTAGACACCGGAGTCTCAGTTTCGTAGCGGTCCGCTTGCCTCGTTCTCCCTCGCCCCCTGCACCTTCTTCCCTTACCTCTTCTGGATGGTCTACCCCTATTGCTCCCCCTGCTACTCTGCCCCACCTCGAAAGTCACCTTCTCCATGCACTCTTCCTTCCCGGTCTCCATTTCCCCTTCCCTGCAATTTCCTTCTTCTTCCTCCGTTCGCTCCTGCTCCCTTCATATGATCCTCTCCTCTCCCTCCCTGTATAGCCTTTCCTTCCTACCTCCCTCCGCCATACCTTCTTGCCTTCTTCTGAGACGATACCCAAGGTCTCTCTGCCAAACTGCTTCACTCTGTGCCACCTTTCTTGTCTTCTCCTTGTCTATCTCGCTACCTTCTCCTGTTCTTATAGATATGTCGCCACCTACCCTTTGCTTCACTAACTGATCGTCGTCGTTCTTTCCCCTGTCATTTCCATGATTCTCCTGGTTCCTTGTCTTGGCTTTTGATCTCCTCTGCATGCCGTCGCCACAGTTCTTAAAATGATTACCCTGAGGTGAGGCGTATGCTGCCATGTACTACGCCCCATCATAACCTTGTGCAGGTCACATTTCTCCACCCCGATCGGGGTGAATTTTTTATTTATTTATTAATTTATTATTTAATTTATTAATACATTATTTATTTATTTATTTATTATTTTAAATTTATTAAAAATTAATTATATAGTTGTATTTATCTCATGATATAATTGATACAACTTGAACTAATAATACGTTGAAATGATTTGGAAAAATGATATAATTACATTAATTTTATCAATCATATAATACACAATAATAAAGTATATTGATTTTAGTGATGATATAATACAAAAAAAAATTGAAGTAATCTAATATCTTCAATAACTCAAAATAATAAGTGCATTTATTCCAACTATAATATAATGTAAAATAATCTAACACACTAATTAAAAATGATATAAAAAAAATTGATTTGCTCCATTAATTTATACATAAATACTATAAACACTAACACAATGCAAAACAGTTACAAAATACATATTATGATGATGAGAAAGATATCCTAACTAATAAATCACTTTCTAATTTACTTAAATATTATTATTTACCTATTAAATAATACAACTAATATATAAAATATATATAATACAATTAAAATAAAAAGAAAATAGAATTATAAAAATGCAGTTGGAAAAGTAGATTATTAATATTGCAAAGCAAGAGAAAAAGAATATGGCTTTCACTCCTGATCTTTAATAAAAGGTTGAAATAATACGAGTTTGCCTCACTTTTTATGTTTTTGAATGTGGAGATATAATTTTGTGTAAGTTTGTTAGGATTTATTGATTAAAATGTATTTTAGGATTTGAATGTGGAGATATAATTTTGCGTAAGTTTGTTAGGAATTATGATTAAAATGTATTTTAGGTTTTTCAAAAACTAAAACTACTTCATCTTAAATCTGTGATTAAATCACAAAATTTTGTTAGACAAAATGCGAAAGATTTGAATTATTATTTTTATTAATATTATTATAAAATATTGGTATGATGAGTAAAATTAACTCTGCGATGCTATGACGTGGTAGAGCAGATAACACCTACATAATAAGATCTTGGGGGCAAAAGGCGTGCAGCTTCGTGCAAGGCATTTATAAAGAAATTGTTGTATTCTTCACCGCCTCCCTAATTAGTAATATTTAATTGATATTTATTAGATAAATAAGGAAAAAAAATTATTATTAAATTTAATTTTATAAATAAATGTAGACTTATCTTAATTATAGAACTATTAATGTATCAAAAATATCAAATCAAATCTCGAGATACAAACTTTTCTATATAAAAATAGATTACAATTATGTAAATTATTTTTTTCCTTTGGGTTATTAACTATATATTACTTCATTTCTATAATATGAGTTTTAAAATATATATATAGTATTTAAATATTTCAATGAGTATGTTGACTAATATAATTTATTTCATATTTTAATCAATGTGAATATTGAAATATTTTATTAATGTCATTTATGATTTTTTTTTTTTTTTGGTCAATTTGTCTATGTTTCTCCAGGTTTGACATGTGGCTTCAGAAACTGTGACCCAGGGGCATCTAAGTTTTTAAAGTCCCCCAGGGATCACACTCATCCTAGGCCACACCCATCAAAGTCACATAGGGATCACACCTGGCCTAGGCAACACTAGCCCTAAGCTGATTGGATTTTAGTGTGCCTCCTCCCCCTTGCATAGACGCAATAGCCTCCATGAGGTTTGATCCTTGGTCGCCTTTCTAACGATGTTCATCCTCAATTGATTGTGCTAGTAAGGCTTGGCTATTAATGTCATTTATTAAAAAAATGTTATCAATATTTTTTTAATATCACTTATCAATATATATTAAGAATAGAATGAATATACATTTCTTTTTTAAAATG
>APFE030950533.1:25792-105298 GCA_000404065.3 Pinus taeda | reverse complement strand
TATATATTAATATTTTCTTGTTTATAAATGTAAGTATTATTTTATTGTCATTAAATGTAACATCAATGTTATAGACAAAATAGACATCAATTCCGTGTATAAGATATTTTTGTTTATTGGTTAGGAAGGTGGAACACCTATAAGCTTTAAACTAGTGACAATTATGCAAACAGTATGTCACTACTACATGTAGGGGGGTTTTAAGACAATATTTGAGTCAATCGTCTTAACTTAAGACAAAATGAAACTTGTGTATTGTCTTAAATATTGTCTATAAACGGGTGTCTCAAAATATAATGTCTCAAAAATTTGTCTCTATAAAGACAATATAGAACACATATTATTATTGTCTCTATAAAGACAATTTGATTTGTCTCTCTAGAGATAATTTCATTTGTGTCTCTTTAGAGACAATTACATTTTTTGTCTTTTTAGAGACAATTCCATAATTCAAACTATCTCTCTAGAGACAATATAAAAAATTATTTAAAAAAAAATAAATGTCCATAATTCATACTATTGTCTCTCTAGAGACAATAAAAAAAAAATATTTAAAAAAAAAAAAATGTCCATAATTCAAACTATTGTCTCTCTAGAGAATACCAGCTTACCATTTGCAACTGTTTTCTGATACAATTCTGCTTCTCTTCCTTTGCAATGTGAACAAAGTGTCTGATCTTCTTTGCTGCAATGACAACATGAAATCATGTAACATCATGAATTTCAGTATGAAGCAACCTAACCAGACATTCTTATTATAAGAAAGCTAGACAGTTTCTTACAAGGAGAGCAGGCATGGAATCATGCAACCTCAGATTTTTCCATATCAAAAAGATGAACCCTAGTAGCTTTCTAAAGCGCCAAACTGAAATAATAGTTACTCTCAATTGTGCACTACTATAAGCAAGGAAACCACATGTAGGACACCCTCTACTTGTATTAACTAAATACCTGATAGGTGTTTTACAACCAATACAACTGAGTTGTTTTTTGGCAAATTTCATAATTCCACTATTTGAAGGAGTTGATATGGAAACTGCTCGTGTGTGACTACCATGAAGAAGCTCCTTGCTTGCATTCTTCAAAATGGGCTCAAATATTCTCAACAGCGGCTACAGAGCAAAAACAGGCACTAATCAAAAACACTTAGCTGGAAAGAATTACTATCTATCAAGATACATTTGAAACACTGGTGAAATTTTCAAAAAGAGCATAAAATGCAAGTAATGATGCTTTGGTATTTCACCTTGTTCAGTTGATTCTCCAGATAATATTGTGGATCAATAGGGATGTTATTCTCCAATACGTAAATTGGATCCTCAGATTTCTCATATGCCTGAGCCCAAGTAAACACATTAGTCATTATATCCATAATCCCTCTGTAAATTATGCCTCCAAATAAAACATAACAAAATAATTAAAATAACCATTTTTTAGTGCAATATCGAGACTTATGCTGAGCACAGAAGGGGTTAATTATTACCTTGGCACCTTTTGTAGCCTTTATGATGACATATGGAACACGATCACCCACAATTGGAGCAGTTGCAACATCCCTCTGTAAACCAGGGGCAGCTCGGCTTTAAAACGACATCAATTTAAAAAATCCAACAATGGACTCATTGTCAATAAAAAGAAAAATATTACAAGAGTCTTTAGATGCACTACAGTAATAAAAATAGAGAGATAGGATTGAAATGGAACTAGAAGGCATTGCACCATTCATTATACTTGTTCTGAGAAGTTATTTCCAGTATTTACCTTCCGCATGCGCTCAACTAGTTCCACGTGTGCTGCCTTGACTGCATAGTGATCTCCAGTCTTTGTCAGACCCCGACTCAACAAAGAGATTGTTAGCACAGGCAAACAACAATGCCCTTAAGAATATTCTGATAGCCTTGATAAAGGATATGACCTACAAACATCTGTTTCTGTCGCAGCTAAACAGTAATCAATTTTTCTCAGCATGAGATTAAAATGCAAATATATTATATATTGTCATGTTTTGATTCTCTTCAATTGTATAAGAGCCTCCCTTGACACTTCTTCCTCCCATTGCTAGCAGTAAATATTGACTGAATCCCTTCCAAGTACAGAATGTAGGGAGACATTTTGATGACGTAGGTTATTGTTATACGGGGGATCTGTTAGATATCATTGAACTAGTGAAACATTGCGTGAAAATATCACCAACCCCCATCCCTGGAGTTTACGTATTTGAGAGATTTCTAGTGGTTCCCGTTGCTGCTTGTCGATGAACCTCCTTTTTTCCTTACTGCCTTTCCTTCCAAAAGGGTATTGGGATGGATCCCATTTAAAATCCTTCCATTCTCGAGGTTTTCTTCCTTCTTGCATAGTTTCACGTGTGCCTTTTTTGCATTACTCGTCGGCATAGAATCCGCGCTAGCCCCTTGATATCTGCACAGAGGAATCATGGGCGTAACATAAATTTTTGGCCACAGATTTACTTTGCAGGTTGAACAGGACAAAATATATGCAACAGAGCTTCATTTTATAACATATAGGCCACCTTCAATTAGACTCCAAAAGTAAATATGGTGAACATATTCATCAGTTGTTTAATTGAGATAGTTGATGCAATTTGTGCAACAAATTTAACTTTGGCTAATAATTCTAATGTGTATTTGAACACTGTATCATTTGTTGTTTTGTCCTTTGGAAAGCAAAAATACATCATCAGAAAGAATGCCATTGCTTTCCTCTTATTATCTTTTGATTCAATACATCTTGATTCAATTTTTGGGATCGTGTCTACTTTGTATTGGCATGAAATGTTTTGTCCTTAAATCACAGTAGCAACCTAGAATGGACAATAAATATTGAAGTAGGTAACTTACCTTCCAGACTGATGTCACACTTCAGACACAAGGCGGTGTTTCAGATAACTGCCGCTATTAGGTCCATTTTGAACATTAATGGACGGTAAGGTCAGAAAAAACACGTTTCTCCCCTCTTTGTGTCTTTTTAATGCTAGATAAAAATAGTTTTTTTTTATTAACCTATTTAGGTCAAACGTGGTTTCTTTCTTTTGCAGCTAAAGAATAGAACATATAATGGTCAAGGAATGATTTATTGTCTGAATCCCTAATCTAATCTTGTCTAGCCACGAGCCAGGCATTGCTCATGTAAATTAAAATTCTCAGAAATAATCTCCATGAACAAAGAGAACATGTTTTTCAGGGTTTTGGTGTAACAACAAACCTCTTCACTGCTTTCTCAACAGCTTTACAACAATCTATTTCTAAATTCTAATTCCATTCCTGTGGTGATATTATGGAAGAAGTATCCAAAACTACTTCTGAGAGTTCTGTTTCTTCTAACTACGGGCCGTCCTCTACTTAGATGTGCTTATATGGACACATTTATTAAATTTCCTATTGCCGTAAAGTCAATAACCTGGATCTAGAATTCCTATTACCATTATGAAAGAGACCATGAAATGTGCTCCAATTTTTTCCTTTGACCCAAGGACTGAAGGGTCGAAAAGAAACATTATCCACTTCATTGTTTTTAAAGTGTTTCCAAGTATTATAAAACATGTCAATTCACCCAGTTCAATTTTCAACCACTTGCAAAAACTACAAAGTCATCACAACAATTTGAACGGCCACTGTTGGTTTTCTAGCTCCAGTGGAATGAAAGCCTTGAATTGTCACTGGATTCCTACCCTCCAGGTTCTTCACATGATAAATATAATATTTATCAATCTAAGATTCAATTAACCTAACACGAATTTTGAAGGACGATAAGAGAATATTAGTATGTGGAGCTTTTATAAGTTTTGGGTAAGAAGGGTTTCAAAAGCTAGTTTATGTTGAACCCTGATAATGTTCTATGTTTTTTTATTGAAGTTATTATTCTATACTCTACTCTAGATTTCTAAATTCCATAAATGATGGGTAGAAAAACATAAAATGGCAACTTATTCATGCGTAGTAGATCCTCTTGATCAATCTCACTTGGTTGTTAGTCCCAGATTTATGCTTCGCTATTAGTTCCTTTATCCTTGTAAACCTTATAGTGATTTACTGCAAATCTTAATCTACCAGAACAAGTTTGACAGACATTCAGAAACATGGGAAGCCTAACCTTGTTACTCCACGATAAATTGATGCTCCTCTAGAGAATCCGCTGCTTTTCCTGTAAAAATATCCAAGAGTAAGGTGGCTCAATATGCCATTATTTTCAAATATACAACAGAATTACAATACCTTAACTAGTAATAAAACTATTATACCTTCTGAGAGATGCAATGTATCCCTGCCGTGTCATATGTTTCATTTCCTCTAGCTCTTTTTCATAATTGCTAATCTGTCAAAAGAACATAAGTTTTTTATTTCAGGCTAGTATCCTAAAAAATATACTGCAAGGAACAAAGAATGTATGCATTGAGTTTTAAGTGAGGGACTAAGACATTAAGAGGTTCTTTAGATTTATACAATTTCCATGTACAAAATGAAATGAAGAAAATATATTGATTCACACCAGAAAATTTGTGGTAGTTGTTGGACCCCAGTATTTCAGAGCCGTAAGATCATAAGCCCTAGCTGCCTTCTCTTCTTTGTTATATCCACCTGTAATATTTAAAATCATGTTCCCATCAGATACCTGGTTACATTTTTTTTTGCACTTTCATACAACAAACTAACTTCTCTTGCACGTCAGACAAGCACATATTCAGTCCACACTTTTCCACTCGCTTGGGATATCATATAAGACATGAATACTTTCAGCTAGAGAATAGTAATGGCATTGTTCTCGGCTGGTCTAACCAAAATGATCTAAACTGGAAGTAAGCCAGCTAAAATGACTGAATTTTATAAGGTACAATGCCAAATTCTAACACAAGTGAAAATATGTATTTAGTCAGAATCTAAAACAAGTTATCATTTAAAAGCACTAAATCTCGTAAATCTTGATGAGCATACAAGTATATCTTCTGTATAAGGAAATTAATCAAAATGAGCTTTTAATAAACCATGAAAGAGCACTGCTCTTACCTAAATAGACTGAAGAATGTTCAAACCGATCAACATTGTCCATGCACGTGACACAACCACACAAAAGCTTATTACTTAGTTTTGTATGATTTTGTATTCTTGGACATCATAAAATGAAAACTATGGCGAACTAAAATGCAGCATAACACAAATAGCCATGAAACCAAAATGTGAGAAGATATTTTTAACATATTACAAAGCTCACCTTGTCTACCCTTACGAGTCTGTCCCTCTCTCCTGCAACTATTGTCCCACAGATGAGCCTCGTACCTTCCAGTCCATCTATGTCTGCAACATTACATATTTATCGACATTTACAACCGTTCTAATTGGAACTGCAATTGTCTTCAGCAGATAACTTAGAAGGGCTTAAAGACCACTAGAGTAAAGAGATTCTTTCCAAATTTGGGAAATCATCCTTGATAGATGAGAGTAAAATAAATCTTCGCTAGAAAGGAAACCTAAAAATTCTGAGGAGATAATAAATAAGATTTAATCAGATAGGAGAAAAAAATTTCATTCAATCACTTATCTCAAGAAATATACTAAGTGTGGCTGGAACAAAGTGTCGTGGGAGAGACATACAACTTTTAAGAAAAAGGAAGAAACACCTTTTTCTGAAACAAAAGAAAGATAAGCTAGGGGAGTGGGTTGGCAGATGAAAAAATTGTGGGAAGCCACTAAGGAAAAATCTTCTAAGAAATAAAATTTATAGAAATACTTTACTTTAGAATCAAGGGGAGAGGTTGTTGTTTCTTTGTATATTTCAAGGGGCAAGCATATATTAGCTCGGGGGGAACTAGAGGAATCTATTCATGGCTGGGAGGAACTTGTATTTCCCATGTGTATTTCCAGTTGTTACATGGTTAGAATTTCTAATTAGTGTTTTATTTACAGGTTTTATATATGAATATTCTGTTGAATTAAGTGAATGTATGAAATGGCATCAATATGATGAGAAGAAACAAAATAATCAGAGGGCGATGAATTATGGTGATTGTTAATTCCAATGTATTTGTAATAAGCAATGATAAGTGTGATAAATTTTGTTCAATTATAATACTTATGTCTGTACTATAGACAATGATATTTGTGAGGAATTGTAGCATTATTCATCATATTTAAATCAAAAACCAATATGTTTTTCATAATATGTTAGTGCTAAAAGGAGCAACTAGATACAAATTCCTTGGCGTATTATCTAACTATATGTGTTATTTTTGGTTTGTAAACCTTACCTAACTCTTTGACTAGGGATAGTTAGAGCTAATACAATTATCGAAAGAAGAGGGTTACGAGGAGAGTAAATGGGTGTATCCATTAAGGATAGTCTGGTTATTAGGTGATATAGAAGGCGTGGAATATTTAATTAGTTAAATTATTGTTCATATGGAGAAGCATTTTTACATCACCAAGGAGTGTGTAGAGGGGGATTATAGTGTAAGTACCAGCCAGTTGATTTCCTTACATTACTATGTTTTGTACACCAACTAGTGTCTAATGAACTCGGTTACATATTTAAAAGCCAAGATAAACATGTACAGTAAGATTTTCATAAACTTATTTAACACTAACATTGGATAGGAGCAATGAATGAGGAACATTATGCATGTATATAATAAAAGAAAAGAAAACAGTTCGGATTTTCCTGAATACTCAGTGCCATATCGAAGGAGATTAGAATTTGACTCATAGAACTATTATATAAAGCACCGAGAATCAAAATTACAACTGGAGTTGAAATTATGTCTATCAAGTAGAAAGAATTTATCTAAGATCACTCTTTCACAATTTGGCCAAATATAATGGATATCTTATGAACTTGTAAGTCATGGGGGTTATATCAATCCTTCCTTTTTCATTCTAAAACATTTACGCAACATGATCAACGTACTTAGGGAGAGACAATAGTTAACAATAAACAAATTCCGTTGGTTGGGATTGAAAGACCGATTTGAAACTCAAAATTATATAAGAAAGACATTTTTCCCTTAGCGAGTTTTAGAAACACACAAACACTTTTACATTAACAGTAAATGGAAAAGAAAAATTCATCATTCAGAGGAATTCATGGTAATATAGAAAATACAAATCAAATTCATTATCTAATAATCATATACATTGCTGGAAATTCAAATTTACATATGAAATTTGATAGAGGAAGAACTCATAATTCAAATCATGTACAAGAATACACACTAGCTATAATTGTCCCATACAACTAAATATCTCTACAAAAAAAACAATGAAGGCATTAATCCCTTTTTATAAATATATTTGTTAAGAAGACAATTAAGTACAAAGACTCATCGTCTTTACGGATCTAGCTGAATATATTGTTTTTAGAAAATAAATTAACGACATAAAACCATTGTAAAGTTAAATCTTGTTCAAATTCCGTGGTAAGGGGAAACATTTGAATAGAGGGTCTTAACCCCTTAAATAAATACCAAATAACAAAGGGAAAATATGATGCTCATGACTCAATCTGATATGAATGGGGTAACCAGAGTATGAAGAATGTCATGAAAACTAACCTGTTGAGTTGCAAGCACGAGTCAAAATTTTGGGAGATCCTTAGGCGTGGAAGGCGTAAATGGAATTGAGCTTCTACACATACTTGCAGGAAAGAACGCGAGAAAATAAATATGCCGAAAATGAAATGAAATCCATAACTTCACCGAACAAAGGACAATAGAGTAACAGAGGGGATTATACCTATTAGTTAAATCCATCATTATCTCTCATGCTCTGTACCAAAAACAATAGAAAATTGTCAATAACGAATTGTTACTGGTGTAACTCAAAAATAAAATAGTATTGTTACTTCCATAACCAAAAATTTAACATTGAATCCCACTTGAACCGAGATAGACTAGGCACACTACTCTATTATACCAGCGTGAAAGAGGATGCCACCCTAATGTAGCATGAATTTTATCATCAACCCTTTTGAAATAACCATTATAGTACATCAAAACCTAAATCAAAGTCTGACATAGTGAGTAGTTATACCAAGAAATCACTAAGGAGCGAAAGCTAGTCTGAAATCCTAGAGATGAGCCAAATAGTTGGTGAAGTCAAGAAACCTAGAGTAGACTAGAACTGGAACCCATAAAATGAAATGTGTAAGACATAGTGATGCATATATATACAGAAAAGAGTATGTAAGCATATACAAATCATAGGGCAAGTAAATAAAATAAGGAATGGTCTTCTAGAAAAATAAAAAGTAGTGGAATCCTACTGAAAACATGTATAACACTCCGGATACCCTCTTCTAAGAGCAAATATGCTCAATAAATAGGAAGGGGATCTCGTATATAAGAAAAACAGAAGCATAACTTAACATAAGCGCATTCTTAGCAACAAGACTGCAATTTCATAACCAAAACCAAAAGTCTGAAAATGAGGATTCGAACACTGTACCTGTGTTCCCTGTTCAGCAGGGGAAGGAGACGTGCCACCTCGATCTCTCGGACGAGCTCTTTGGAGGTGTGAAGGAGGCATGCGACGATGGAAAGGGGCTTCTTGACAGGAGCCGCTGCTGCCCTGTTTTGGCCGCCTGGTTGTATGCTACCCACGCCCGAACTACACTCCAAGCAGCATCCCCGCCTGTCTCGTCGTAGCAGAGAATTAAACAAAATAAGAGTACTTTGTATTGTTTATATTCAACCTGGCATAGCCAAAAGCAACTCAGACATTAAACGAAAACCCTGTTCGTGAGTTCCGATCTAAGACAGACAAAGGTCTTGGTCTGAATAAACAATTGTAATGTATTTATATATAAAACCATCGATGAAATGTTTTACATATGAACTATAAGTAAAACCCTCTTGACCATACCGCAAAATGGTATCGCACTGTTGAATTAATTCAAACTATTTCCCCATTATTTACGAGTGTCATAGCATCTCTGTCGGGGAAAGAAAGAACCCAAAGATTTTCATCAAATAAATAAACTGACCATCAACTAAATAAGGTAGGCCGCCTGAATAACATTCACCATATCAAGCCAGAAGAAAGACTAACCTGAAAAGGGAATTAACATCTGTGGTGAGAGAACGACCTTGTTCTAAACCCCCCCTTCCGAACATCTGCATATGGTAGCTAGAGTATAATTGCAGAAATTAGAATGCCAAGGTTCAAACCCTGAAATCGTGAGTAAACGAGTAATTGACGAAGAAGTATTTCTATGGAAAAGAGCTTACCTGAGACAAGGTATCCGAGAGATGGAAGACGGAGCATGCTTATAAGAGCATAGCATTGTCGTCAGGAGTTCCTCGGGGTATGAATTTGCATAAATACACTCTCATAGATGTGTCTATTACCCCTTCATCATCATAGGGTTCCAAATGCATCTTGCTGGAGTGAAGATGTTGGCTATCAGTGACTTTTCCTGTGCAAGAGCTGAGCAAGTGAATCGGGAAAAACATATGTGAAATAACAAATGAATTAATGTACCAGTAGATATATTTACAACACCCCTTGATATACCTGACAACAGGTGGAGATGGCTCCTTCAGACAAGCCATTCCATTCCTTCTTCACCTTCCAGGTTACCCGCTCTAGCAGAGCCAAACCGCAAGCAGTTGTGTGACCAAATGACCTAGTCCTTAGCCAACCTACACATTAATCCACTGGATCAAACCCTAGGTTGGGTTTACCATACATCTCATTTGATCCGACGATGCAGGCTAGGCCAAGTGTGGTCTAGAGCTTTCGATAGTCTCTTCACATTTATTATAGGACTCCCTTGGTGTCAGCGAGTAGCCTCAGGATGCTCTGTGTAGTAATGGAGACTCATGCCACCATATACATGCCAGCAAGGATCAGTAAATGTGGTATGGATGACTATCTAAATGGGTCTCCCAGCCTTTTTCCACCAACTAACCATAGTAACGTGGTAAAGTGCATAAATGAGATGGTAACAATAAATTTTTTTGTATGGTTATTATAGTTAAGTGTAAAAGCGTGTTAGATAAGGCGTTGTGTAATTATTTTATTTCTAATATGGAATTGATGTTACATGAAAAATAGACATAGAGAAAGATTGAGAGAATTCTTATGGTATTATTAGTTGTTTTTGAATTTAATGTGTGGGTGATATTTGTAATTCTTTCAATATTTAATAGGGATTTGATATCTAATATTTTAGAAAACATTAATAATAAAAATAATTAAATGTAGATCTACAAGAAAAAAATAGGAAAGGACCTATATAACAATTTTAATGTGAACAACATGAATTATAAACAAAATATTTCAATGTTAAATACATATATGTTATACCAAATCAATCTTTATATATATACCAAGCATTGAGAGGGATCAAATCCCTTTTTCAATCTAAAAGAGGTTTACATCTCAAGATATTTGATCCCTCTCGGAGCTTGGTAGATCCAAAATTAAGATGGATATAATTTAACATTTAATGGAAAGAAACACTATATATATATATAAGTTTTAAAATTTAAATTATTCATACATCATTATTAATAGTTTATGTTAAGCACTTTATGTGTTTAAGTTTTTGTCTAAAAATTTTAAAATTTATTTGGTTAAATTTTATTTCAATTCAAGTAAAAATTCTTAAAGATTGTAAAATTCCAATTTCAAAAGCAATTTTGAATTTTTTATAAACTTTATAATTATGGAATTGATTTAGTATTTAAAAATATATATTTTAAATAAAAAAAATTTTACAATCTCTTTAACAAATTATTGTAAAATTAAAAAAGAAAAGGAAAGAGAAAAAATAAAAATAAAAATAAAACAATTAAACTACTTAATTCTTAAACATATCATGAGTTATTAGTCCATAAATATCTTATTAAGATAAATCATATATCAACTAAATAAAGAAGTTTGAAGTTTGTTCCTACTCTTTATTAGGTTGTTAGATCTAGTTGGTGAGACCAAGCAATCAGAAGCACAAAGTTTATGCGTGGAGCTTTTGAGCGCAAGGAAGTAGGGATTGTAAGGCTAGGAATTTGGCTAAGTGTTTTCCAAAGGAAGTCAGCGAGGAAGAGGATAGGAAATACTTGTGTAGGTTCAGATCAATATTGAGCAGAGCATATTGTATTCATCCCAAGCTTGCCTAACAAGAAGAGAGATAGATTATACTAGTTTAGGAATTGTTTAGGATGAACAAGCATTGCATTTTCTTCTAAGATATTCTAGTTAATGAAATATCGATAGTCGGGGTTTTGAGGAGTTTCTTTCCTGAGAAAAATACTATGTTATGTATTGAAATTCTTCATTTTCTGCTTAGTGTTTTCATCAATAATTTTTTATTTCCACTGATGAGTAGAGTAGATTCTTGTCTTATGTTTTAGCATATCATATAAGTTGTTGCATCTAGAGTAAAAATCTACATGGTATCGAAGCTGAAGATAGTATAGAAATGAAGAATTCGAAGTTGTCCTTATAGATAGAGGGAGCTCTAGTTCAGGGAAAATCCAGAAGGCCCTATGTGAAATCTTCTTAATGAAGTTAGAAGGCTACTAGTGGGAATATCAGTGAGCCAATGTTTAGTGACACAAAAGGAATTTTGATAATTGATATTAGCAAATTGAGGAGCAAGAATTTTTTTGGGTGGAAAGTTTGCAGCAAAGATCTAAATTTTTTATTGAAAAAAAAAATAAAAATAAAAATAAAAAATCTGGATTACTTGTGGAAAAATACCCAACTTTAAAAAAAATATCGTTTGAATTGGAGTTCGGATGAGGGAGATATCCCCGATTTAAAATTAGTTTTTTTTTTTCAAAAACTTTTTTGACGTCGGTACAATTACAGAGCATATCTAACTTTCCAGAGTGACCAGAGAATGTGATATTTAGCAAAGGGAATGTTTTCCTTAGATACATTTCCACAGGACAGATGAAACAGATTGGTGTTCTAGTCAATAACATGTATACTCTTGAGGTCGAAGATGCATGCAAAGCCTTGAGGACCAAGGCAAAGGTTAGAGACTTGGTGGTTGAGAGGGAGCATAAATTACCTCCCAACATGCGGCCTCAGGTGCATCCTTAGAAGCGGGCTCAAAAGCAGCCTCAACAATTTTTGGAGCAGCCACAATTGGAGAAGACGATAGGAGATCGAGTGGAGACTTCCACTCAAGCAGAGACCTCCACTAGGGGGGAATTTTGCACAAAGTGGGAAAAAAGGGAACATGCAACCATACCTCCAGGTGTGAGGTGGGGCAATATGAAACCTTAGTCCAAGAGTTTAAAAAATTGGGTAGGCTCCATTGTGATGTTTTGTCTCGTGGATCATTACCTTGCTATGTGAGCCCACAGTACATAGTAGAATGATGGATCAATGGTGGTTGATGCAGTCACATGTTAGAGTGACAGAGTCCGAGACTAGGAGAAGTTAGATACTGGGGAGCATAGAAAAGAGTTGGAGTAGTGCAGAGGCAACAAAAGCGCAAAGTTTTTAGTAGACAATGCAGGAGATAGTAGAAATCAAGACTCTAGTGATAGATGCATCATACTGATTCAAGTTGGATGCTTTTCCAGTTTCAGAAGTTGCAGCAACAACAACAATAGAGAGAAGTGTTGCATGTAGAACATTCCAAAGGTATCATATCAGGATAGAGTTGAATTCCTTTCTTGTTGAGAGAAAGTGTTAAAAATAGCAGCAAGAAATATTAAAAATAACATCAGCAAAATCTAATTTTATTTGTCCTTGAATTAAATTAGGAATTAAATTGTAATTTTATTCTCATAGCAGCCTGTAGAAGTTAACTGAGTTAAGTTGACTTAGTTGGCTCAATAAATTTGAGTTGGAAGTCTATCTAGAGTCAAGTAGAGTGATCCCTAAATTTTAGGTTCCCAGGTTGAGTTTTTATTGAGTTGTCATTAGATAAGTAAAATTAGATAAGTAAAATTCTTTGTTTTCTATGTGTGATTTCATTACATTTATGTTCTATAATTAATAGGCTATGAATTAAATAGTTAAGTTTTTATTTTCTTTGTGTTAAGTTAGTTGGAATTACTCAAAACATGAAAGTGGAAAAAAAATGTTTGGAAGAAAAAAATGCATAAAATACTGCTTCGAGGAAATTGAGATTTTCAACTACTCAGGAAGAAACAAGTTGTCAAGAGAATAGCTTTAGCTATCACAAATGAGCTTGCAAACCCAAAACGACATGAGGAGCAGTTACAAAGCTCGCAGGGAGGCAAGAGGGTGCAACTAAGAGCCAACAACAAGGTAGAATAATAAAATGGGTTGATAAAATGTCTTGATGCATATGTTATGTAAACATTTTATTGTTAACAATGTATAAATTATATTTTATTTTAAAAAAAATATGTATATATCATATAAACTTATTGAAAAAAATAAGTTTTTCTAATTAAAATATTTGAAGTAATCTTAATATTTTACAGCTTGTTATTTGTTTAAGTATGGTTTTTTTTTGGAAAACCAAGAAATAGTTTTAGATTTAATACTCTATATAATATTAAAAAATAGAATTTTAAACAATTAAAAATTACACATTATATTTTTCATTCTAATAAATTTACACCTAAAAAATTTATTTGATTTCTAGAATTAATACTTCAAATATATCAATATTCTTAATTACATGGTTACATGTATCATATTTAGAGTTTTGTAAATTGTTTCGGTAAAATAAAATCAAGTTTAAAAGAAATGAAAACCTAATAAATTTTCAAAACATTTTATTTAATGCTTTCTAAAATTTAAATGATTGTCAAATTACTTTGTTAAAATAATCTCTTAATCTTTATTAATAATTATATATAGTTTTATAATATTATATTAAATGTAATTCCATAATAATATTATATTATTTAATTCTTTGGAAATCTTATATTATGTAATTTTAATATTGTATTAACAACATTAAAACTATGATATCTGGATGCGCGATTGGTTGCCTAGTTCAACAATAATCAATTTGAGGGGATAATCATGATATAATTTCTGTTTAATCAAAACATCTAAATGCACGATTAATTGTCAGATTTTAGAAGATAAGCACACTATATAAATCATGTAGATGCACTTATTGTTACTTTTGGAATATCTAAATTCTATTTCGGATATGGAATTCGCCAATAGTTTTCGTAGATCATAACTCCCAATGATTTTTTAATTAAAGTAAAACATGCACACTGAATTATATATTCTATAGCATTAAATGGACTTGTAATGTAATATATTATATTTAATGGCATTATATTCTATAGCATTATATGAACTAAAATGTATACCAAATTAATTAGAAAAAAAAAAATCAAAGAAAAAAACTAGTCTAAAGAAATAAAGATTTATGTAGGAATTAAGAAAGAGCTAACAATTCCTTATAATTTGCAACAAAGTGGAGTGACATTGAAGAATAGGAATGTAGTTGGAGCAGTCAAGAGCATGATCCATGATCAAGATCTACCTATGTTCCTGTAAGAGGAGGATTGCAAAACAACATTGTACCTATAAAATGTAGTCCTCACAAGGTAGTGGAGGACAATATTTCTGAGGAGGCTTTACAGGAGTGAAATCAGGGGTGAGCAACCTTCTTATATTTGGATGTCCAATGTATTTCCATATTCCTTCTAAGAAGATGACTAAACTAGAGCCCTCATTTGAGAGAGGGATTTTTTTTGGATATAATGAGACCTCAAAGGACTACAAAGTCTACATTCTAGGGCAGAGGAAGATAATAGTTAGCTGAGATGTCAGATTTGAAGAGGGTTGGACCCTTAGAAGGCCATATGAGACATGTATAGCAATGAAAAAGGATTGGCAGTGAGAGGCTTTGAAGGTTGGGGAGGGACCAACAACACCAACATGGATGCAGTCTTTTAATCAAGAGGTTAAACGAGATATTCCTTCGAACTTTGTTCTAAGTAGTCTGAAATGGGATAAGTAGACATTGAGAGATGTTGAGGAGAACCATGTAGATGCTCCTGGCAACACTTTCGGGGAGAGTAGATGACCAACCATATTTTCCAATTATATGGCCACGGTGAGCAACATGAGTGAGTTTTAGCCTTTTACCTTTGAAGGTGTATATTGTCATCCACAAAAATGTTATATATGGCCAATGTATTATAAATACTCCCTACATATCTATGAGATGGGTTCATATTACTTTCATATTCAATATACAACTCATGGAACAGACATCCAATGAATAATCATAGTGCATGATGATAAGTGTTATGAAAATATTGTCCAATGTCCTTTTGTAAGGTGTCATGTTTTTCTTCCTTCTCTTTAGCAATTTTAAATATGAAGAGAATTACTCACAAAATTGCATCAATAAAAAAACAAAATTTTAATTATAAAGTGATGAATATTCTGATCTAAATAATGAATTATTCCTTCCTTAACCCATTAAGAATATTTTGAAATCACAAATAATAATTCCTAGAGTTCACTACCACAATGTCTCTTATTACACCAAAAGTCCATCTTTTTTTTTTGGTAGGTAAGCACCCACGGGGAGATTTGAACGAGTGACCTATCACAAGCCTTAACAGTGCACCCATTCACTGTCAATCCAAAGCCTCGTGAGCCACCAAAAGCCCATCTTACTTTCATGATCCAGTATATTTAATTAATCAAAAAGTCATTAAGAGTTTTTAAAATATAGTAACTAAAAATTTTCATTTTGCCCCTTGCAATATTTTAAGTATCTTTAATAATTTTCAAATCATTTATTTTCTATATAAAAATTTAAATTTTCTTCAGATTACTTAATTTTCATACAAAACTTTTACTATTTTAATTTTCAAATCTTTAATATTTCTAATTTTCTTTATAAACATTATAAAATATATTTATTTTAAAGTACAAGTTAAAATATTTATTCCATCTAATATACTTACCTCTTTTCTACTTTTGTATATGCATTAAGTGTCATTGTTAAATAGCATTTTTTTATAACCTTAGTAAATGTATATTATTATTATTTAAATTTTAAAATATTTTATTTTAATTAAAAATAAATATTTTAAAATCCTTGACTCTTTAAAATTGTGTTCTTAACCAAGATGGACAACTTTTCCGAACATAAACAATATGATTCACACCAAAAAAAATTATAGGACAATTTTATATTTGAAACAACGTAAATAATAACCACACCAAAAAAAATTATAGGACAATTTTATATTTGAAACAATGAAAATAATAGCTTGACAATCAATTTGAAAAACCAATAGCACACTAAAACTTATGTTACATTAGATTAATCACACTATATATACATTAATCATTGTTTTAATATATAAATTCTATTTTAACCACACAATCACTTAGTTGAGCAAATATCTCAACCAAACACTAAATTAGGAATCATCTAAACAAATCTTGAAGAATAGGAACAAGCCTCCAAACCATCACAACTAAGACAAGTAGGAATTATTTTTTCCAAGTCCCGCCCTTAATGACTACTTATCTCAATCTCAATCAACAAAGTTTAGTTGTGGTGGTGTTTACAAACATAAAGAAGAATATGTCGACATCCACATAAAGGAACAACTATCCATCAAAATGCAATGGTGACCAACTACTACAACCACCAATTTACTAGGATGTCCTTCGAATACATGTTTCTTTCAACCATGATAACTACATACCTCTCCATCATTATCAATTTTGAAAATTTCTAGGCTACTAAATCCATCAAGTTGTCTCATAATCCTCACAAGGATTAATTGCAGAAGTGTCCTCAAATACGTAATTTTATTAATCAGAAAAAAAAGAACAATTACATATTTGATTTTGCAAGAGTTTACACCCTAACAACCAAACACTCTTGCAATAAGCTATTTATAAGCTACATGTCATAACTACCTCTAATTACGAATCACTTATTAAATAACAAGTGTCCATTTACAATAAATGCTATTCAAAACAACTAGCTAACAAATCTCCTAAAATAAAGCCTAAGATATGACACTTTTGGAGAGTCATATCTTGTTACAACAATACACTAATTCTAAATGTCTCCATTAAATAATTAAACATTCTAGAATAATAATTATTAATTTAATATCTTAAATTAATAATTATTTTATTCCAATTTTATAACCTATGATAATATTTTATTTTTTGGATCAACTAACAAGGGTGTAGTTGGCAAACATGGATTCTCAAGTTTCACTTTCGAACTCCTGAATCACAGATCTCCAAAATTCAATTACTGAACAACATTCCACGTTGTCACATAACCTCACCAGAATGCCACCCCCACATCTTCAACAAATGAGGGATCCTTCCCTAGATCCACAACTGCCAAACTAACTTAAAAACCATCCATACTGAACTTTTAGCTACACTTGATTCTCTGCGGAGAGCTTGCCATGCTTCATGAGCACTTCTACCATGACGATTGTTCACAACAAGGACAAACATTCAAATTGTCACTATGTTGTACATTCAACAGGTCGCACCTCCATCTCTGGATTACTCCTTTCATTAATCTATTATGCACCTCTTTACAAACAAACTTACAAAGTGCAACAATAAACTATTTAACAAATAAACCGACAAATATCACACGACCCATAATCGTGAAACTATTCACTCTCATCTAAGCAAAAAAGAAGTCTCCTCATATTTAATGATAGATTGGTGATGCCATGATTGAAAACATATTAATGGATTCCTTGCGTTGAATGATGCATGGATATCTACGTTGAAACATATGTTCCCAGTCCAGTATATACTGGCATCTAGGAGCAATTAGTATAGAATCTAGCATCTACTCGGCATTGAAAAAAAAATAGGAAATTTAAACATGAATCACATGTTTTTCCATTAAGTGTGTCAATTTAACTTTTATTAAAATTGTTTAAATTTTATTTCATTGCATAGACTATGTAAATGACCATCCCTCAATAAAGCGAATTTCATGTGCAAACGAGGGAAGCAAAGTACAAACGAGGAAACCACAGGTTATACACTTGACTGAATATTCTCTCTAACTTGTTTCTACGGATTAGTATAAGCAGGCCCACATGTTATTGATGATGTTGAACTCTAACTATAGCAGAAGTGCTATAACGACCAACAGAGGCTTCCTGCAATGCATGGTTTCCATGAGAGTTAAATCGAGTCCCTGGGAGCACAACCTTAGGTTAAAACAATTTCTAGCATGTTGTAAAAGGCTGCTAGATTGGTTAGATCCATAATTGCATCAACACTACCCTATGCCCTTTGCAGCCACAATAAGGTATTCTTGGTTTTTGCGCCTCATTCAGTTAACAAAAATCTTCTTCGTTGCTCCTTCCAATCAGGCCAAGTGAGACATGAAAAAAAAATATCAACAACTACAACAATCAGAAACCAAACACTCTCACACCCTAACTATCTATATAGAAAATAGAACCTCAGATTTCTTCCATCTTCATGTGCCCTCCCATGAGGTAGTGAGGCCCATACAGGCTCTAATACCAATTTGAAAAACCAATTGCACACTAAAACTTATGTTACATTAGATTAATCACACTATAAATACATCAATCATTGGTCGAAAATAGAAATTATATCTTAACCACGCAATCACTTAGTTGAGCAAATATCTCAACCAAACACTAAAGTAGGAATAATCTAAACAACTCCTTAAGAATAGGAACAAGCTTCAAACCATCGCAACTAAGACAAATAGAAACTATATTTACCAAGTATATCACATCTCATATAAAGGATATCGCTTAAATATACCTTCATCATCGCCTCTATTAGAAGACAATCATTAGTAATTATTTATGTCTCCACCACATTTTCAATGTAATTGCTTCTCATTTATTTGTTTATCTTTTATTTAAAAGTGATAAATATAGCACAACAAAGATTAACACTACTACTCCTTTCATATTTACACTCCACAAAAAACCAAAGAATTCCGAAAAAGAGTTTAATTAATCAAAATGCCAAACCAATTCGTCTTCATGTCTCTAAGGCCATAGTCAAAATTCAAATGTAGGACACCCTCTTGCAAATTTTTCATCTACTCCTCTGCACGGTTGTAAGTGTCACCTAGGTTGAACAAATGCGTCGAATTCTTGACATGTGGCAGCTCCCCCATTACTATATTATAACACCCTCGCATGCCTACCTCTAAAGGTTTTGCCAACCCAAAAAGCTCTTGTATTTTTTCCAATACACCACAACCCCTCAAAATCAAATCCTCTACAGTTGATGGCAATGAACCAACCTTTACTAAATCATTACAACATATGATGTAACAGCCCTCGTGAAAATTCCATGTAATAAAAGATAAAACAATAAGGTCCGCAGATGAATGGGACACTTATTCCAAGCTGAATGTTGGGCAAGACATCCTAGGGGGTGTTCATTTGGTTGTTTATGTCTAAGGAAATTGGAAAAGGCAATGGCTAAGGCATTAAGAGGAAAAATGGCAATTTTGACACAATTATTTATGAAAATAATGGAAATTTGGAGAAAAAGGAGATGAAAGGTCATAGGTTGCATGTGAGGAAGAAAGTGAATGAAAATAATGGAAAATGAAGAAAATAGAGACCTCATTCATAAAATGGCTTCTGAGGATCAGTTGGTAACCTTTTTTCAGTTTAGCTTTGGAGCTCTTTCATTATTATCTCTCTCTCATACTCTTCGACACTTAGAGTTTTCTTGGAGCACTTTGGCATTGGAGCAAGAAAGGTAAAGAAGGTAAGAGGAAGCAAAGATCAAGCAGAAAAATGCAAGATCAAGCTACAACAAGCTTCATTGTAGGTATCGACTTGCATGTGTATTTTCCTTGCTATATTTGGCATGCATAAGATTGCATGTGTTTCATTTCTACCATGGCATGGCTTTTTCCAGGTGTTACAGTATTTTCAGCCTAGCCTTGCCATTTCCTGATAACTTTGATGAGATGGGTTCTCTCATACGATTTATGTGGGATGGTTGGATTGGATTTGAAGCTAATTGGGGTGGATCTCCGAATTGACAAAGACATGGTGGTAGTGGTCCCTGAACCAGACTGGGGATGAGTAAATCCATTGGCCTAGTAACCCCTGAACTAAACTGTGGGTTGCGGTAAATTCATATTTTGTGCCTCGGTGGGCCTAGGAATCCTTTCCGGTGAATGGTGGGATATAATATAAAGCCAAGAGGTGGATTTTCTCTCTGTTGGGCCTAGTGATTCTGAGATGGAATGCACAATAACACTTGGAGAGTATGTCTCGGTGTAGGGCCCAGTGATCCCTAGATCAGACTGCGGATGCATGGTAAAGCCTGAGAAACTAGGAGGCACTCAAATTCCTCACGGTGTAGGCGGAGAACTCCGGTGGCATCCAAATTGATTGGTGTTTTTATTGTGTTCTATAAGTCCCACATTCATGCTTGGAATATGGCATGGGGGTGATTGGCTGAAGAGAGACTTGGATCATCCAAACTATGGTCAGGTGGAATGTGGTAGTCCCATCTTCGGTTGGTTCATTGCATTGATTAATGAGAAATTCATTACATTGATTTTCATGTGTAAATGTACTGGTGTATATATGTATTTTTATGGTTGAAATGTTTATTGTATTTATGTTCCCCTTATGTTGTTTATATTTACATTTTATGGCAGCAACTATGTTTGGCTCTAAACATGTTTTCACTTGTATTTGAATGGATATTGTATCTATGACCTAATAAGTGATGAGGAAGAAAAAGGCACGAGGAAACAATGGTTCATGGTGATTCCAAGATAAGTATGAGATCCCTACACTTAATTATGTCGTTTACACCTATAGGTTACATGTCTATGATATGTTTTATGAAATGCTTATCATGGCTATTAGGAGTTTGGTTAAGGTCTTGATCAACTATTTACTTTTATATCATTATTTCCATGCACTTTACTTGATTCTGAGGTTTCATTCCATTTTGGGTAGTGGCTTGGGCCTGAAAAGGTGGCTTAATTCCCGGGGTCCCTGGCACAAAAATGGCAAGTTTGGTCCACAATCGCTGGAAGACAAGCCTAAGAGAGTGACTTTAGGTCTCTAGCTGCCCTCTTACCCATAGAATTAGAGCGACTATGGCCTCAAAGCTCTAGAACAACAATGAGACCTAGGGACAGGCTATCTGAGTGGCTGACTTGTCTCCTGAGGGCTTTGCTAATGATGTTGGATGACTGTGTGTGATGTTCCATTGATTACACTTCTTTAAGGTCACCTAGGAGGTCGAATATGATCATAGTAGCCTCTTGTCTCATGTTTACCCTGGTTGGCATGGCTACTTGGGTGGATGTGGGAGGAGGGTGTTACATATGACGCAAAGGATTTGAAGGTTGATGCACACACCTTCAGGAAAGGATACATTTGTTACTTCTATGCAATACAACTCTATCTCCCTGAGCCGAATCAGGACTTTGTCCTTTGCTCTTCTCTTTCTCTTTCATCTTGGGGCAGAGAACTCTTTAAATGGTAGTTTGTGTAGCTAACGACCGCGTACTCTTAAAATTTGGAGATTGTTCATCTCCATGAGACCTGGTAACTCTTGTATTCCACATTTTGATATCTCTAACATACTCAACTGAGTTAACTATCCAACTAAATCAGAAAGGCGTTCCAATTCCTGGAATCCATGGAGGAACAACATATTAAAACTCAATAGGAAACCAAGTAAATGTGGCAGCTTTTTCAACAAATGATTTCCCAGGTAAATATATGTCAAATTCCTTAGGCATGTAGTTTGCGCATTGGTGAACTCTTTTAAGTTGGTACCCATAATATTTAACCATACCAAGGACGATTTATGTTCCACGTGGGATGGCAATACTTCCTGATAAGTATAAGAATTGAAGCGTGGTGATGTTTCCAAGTGTTATGGGCAAACACATGCAACAATGACTCAAAACTAGGAATTTGAGTTTCAATAAATTCCCCACTGAATTCAGAAGATTCTTCAAACTTTTTCATCTAGACAAATCAACGCTTCGGAGATTCATTAACTCCCCGAATGATTTTGGAAGCTTCTTCAAACTTTTGTAGTTACCAAACTTAATGGACCAGGGTTTTGTCAAATTTCCCAAGGAGCGTGGAAGACTTTCCAAACTTTCGCAATCGGTCAAACTTACACGTTTGAGATTTGTTAATTTACAAAATAAATTATTTGGAAGCATATTCAAACTTCTACATCCTGCAGCGTAATGAACCTAAGGTTTGTTAAATGGTTAAAGGAATTTGGAAGCATACTGAAGTTGAAACCTTGCAGGCAGATGCTTTGAAGATTCTTCAAATATCCAAAGGAATCTAAAAGTACCTCCAAACTTTCGTAGTTGACGAGATGGATTCCTTGGAGATGTGTTAAATCCATGACGAAATCTAGAAGCTTCTTCAATATTTTGTAACCAATGAGTTCAATGTGTAGGAGATTTGTTAAAATCCCAAATGAATTTGGAAGTACCTCCAAATATTCACAAATGTTGAGGATGATTTCTTGGAGATTCATTAAATCCCCCAAGGAATTTGGAATTCTTTTTAAATTCCTACACTCAAATAGAACAATTTACTTGAGATTCATTAAAATCCCCCAGGATTTTTGAATTTTCTTCAATCTGTCCAAACTAGATAGCTAGGGGGTGTTGGAGATTTTTTAAATCTGTGAAAGAATCTAAAAGCTTCTTCAATATTTTGCAGTCATAAAGTAAAATGCCCCTGAGATTTTCCAAACTCCCAAAGGAATCTGAAAGTACCTCTAAACTTTTACAGTCAATGAGGATGATTCCTTAGAGATTTTTTAAACCACTGAGCCTTATCACTATACATATGCAACCACATAAAACTCTCATACCATGATAAACAACAATCCATAAAGACATATATCAATCATAAAACTGAGATGTTTTAGCTCCTCTAATGATTAGTCCTTGAAGTGAAAGATGAACCTAGATTAGACATTAGTGAAAGATGTGTGATATGGCTTGGATTAGGTTCTTTAAGTTTACCACAAACATTAGAAAATTGATGCCCAAATTTCTTTTGAACAAAACCAAAAGAGAGCCCGATTCACTTACAAATCAATCCTTAAATACAAATATTGTTATAGATATTACGCTTCAGGAGGTCTAACTTCATGATTGTTTTATATCTTCCTTAGATACATGCACATGGGTTAATGAAATATTTCCATGAATCCCACTTTTGTCCTAAAGAGAGATGCATATGAAGCCCTTAAATAATTCTCAAAATTTTTGCCAAAAGAATCCTTAGATTAGGTCACAGATCTGCATTTAAACAACGAAAATTCCAAAAAATAATCAACATATATTCCCTAATGAGTGATTGATATATCAACAAGTTTATGCCTCAATATTGATTGAATCGAACATATGAGAATCCTCGTTTTCTAGGGTCAAAACAAAATAGTGGTATAGAAGGATCCGAGTATTGTTATAGACATATTTGGGCACTGTAACCCCAATCTTATATGTCAATAAACTAGGGCTCTTTAACCCCTAAAAGTGTTGTTTCATACCCTAAAGGATCATGGTCAACTGATTACATCATTCCCCAGAAGTTCCACCTAAAAAACCCCTCAGAACTGGCCAAAACTGGACCATACTGACTACTCCACTCTCAGGGTGTAATGCATACTGACTCCTACACTAGCCAGGTGCGATGCATACTTAAGAGCCCTTCTGTGGGGTGTGATGAGCGAGAATGGACAAATGTCCGAGATAGTTTGATAAGTGGATTCTGATTGAATCTTCTAGAAATTTTTCCTATGACACTTGCCTCTCTGAATTCACCCAGGGATGAGTAAGAGATCCAAGAAATCTCCAAGTGGAACCAAGAACAACAAGTGGAATGACACTAATCAAAAACCTAGAGACGACTCACACCCTTGCACACATCTATAAATGGATCCCTCACCTTAGAGATCTAGAGGATGGAATTTTGTAATTTGTAAGGAGGTGCTAATAGTTTGTCTTTGAGAAAGAGAATTGTATTGTTGGGTGATTTTGCTTTTCATGAGGTGAAGAGGGCTTTGATGATGGGAGGATGATGTTGGATCAAACAAATAGGTTGTAATTCTCCCTTCATATTTAATAAATTTCTTTGAGTTTTCCTCTATACAATCGTGTATTTGTGAATGTTGTTATTTGTGAATGCCGTTTTATGTTCATTCTATTTCTGATTCTACAATGCTTATGATATAATAGATCAAGATGCTTTGATGGTTTTTTGTTACTTTGTCTCTATAGGTATTCTCTAAGCGAGATAAGTAGGAGAGGAGTTGCAAGCTCTGTCAAAGGGGGAGAGAGATCAAGCAAGGAGTTTAAGTGGAAGATCCAGGTTGGTTCCTTTACCTCTCTCTTATCTATCATACATAGAGGAATTCACAAATTGCTTTGACTATTTGTTTCTAGGATAGCTGCTAATCCTAAAGGGCTAGCAAATCGAAAAGACACTAGTTTTCCTGGAATCAAAATAGCGACTCCACTGGGGATCGAATAGATGTTTTGTTTGTTATTTTTTTTTGTTTTATAAACTATAGATGGATCCTGAAGTTAGCCAGATAGCCTTTGAATCGCTCTTGCTCTACAATTGCATAGTAGATGAATGCTGCTTCAGTCAATCTCCAATTTAGTTTATGAATTGAACACTTGACTTACAAGCATTCTAGATTCCCTTTTGGTAGCTCCGTAACCTCTTAAGATCATATCTCTGTACTTTTCTCTTTACTGCCTATCATAGCTCAACTTAACTCACTGAAACCAGCTGCAAATTTGAGCCAAAACCCATCTCAGTTGCGCTCCCTAGCCCATCGCATTGTCTGTCACTGTGAGCCAGTATGCATCACACTTCCCAAGTGTAGCAAGTGTGATGCATCCCTGTTTCTGTGAAGACCAGGTGCGATGACTGAGTGATCCTATTTCTCTTCTTGAAATTTGGGGTTTTTTGTCCTTGTTTTCAACTTTGTTTAGTTGTTTTTGTTGCTTATGAATAATACCTCATTGCTAAAGCTTGCTTGCATTACATAGACGAACCTCCATTGATTAGGATTATTAAATGTTTTTATGTATTTGTCCATCATTTACGATCCTTTGTTGAAAAGTTGCTTAAATCGAACTATCATTTTGGTACAAAAAGTGTCGTATTTGTCGTTTTGTGTCAAAAAGAGAAGTGTCGTTGAGTCTTCCTTCCCTGGATAGTCGATTTAACTTTTTGTCATGTATTTGATTTGATTTGTTGTTATTCGAAGTGTAAAAAGTATTTTCTATTTGAAATTGAAATGTGTCGTTTAGTCTTCCTTTCCATTTTGAAAAAGAAATTGTCGAAATGTCGCTTTGAGTAAAATATTTCAGATCTTTGCTATAGTTAGTTTTCCTTTTTGGCATTTTTCACATAAAGGGGAACGAAAAACAAATACATGCATTTGCATTTGCATTTAGACTGCATGCGAAAATGATTTAGGAAAAGTGCATTTAGTGTGTGCTCTTTGCTCTTTGTTTGAAAGAAATTGAATCTTCTTTCCTTAGTAGCTAGGATTTTCATTGCTAAAAATAAATGATTATTGTTTGTCATTGTAAATTGCATTTTTAGGAATTTTACATGTACATCACGCGGTGAACCATTGAAAAGAAAACTTCTAAACAAGATCAACTCTAAAATAAATTTCAATAAACTTAACAACGCTTTGGAACCTAACACAACACATCTAGAGGTCTAGGCTAGAGACGTGTTCCGGCGTCGTAAAATCTAATAACTATCATTTTCATCGAAGGTTGGGTGATTCCTCCTCTTTGATATAACAAGTGCTAGCATGGACTTGTGCTCCCCGTACTGTCGAGTATATATTGCGAGACCACAATAGGCTTATATCCTTTTTCCATAGGAAGCCATGTCTGCCGCCCTATCGATCGCAATGCACTGGACACAACATTCGAGAAGATTGACTGCCATACATAAGTCCTTGGTAATTTCTCTTTAATTTTCCACCAAGGTGTATATTGCATTTTTGTGATTGGTTTGGTAATCCCTCAGTCTAGATTTCCAGAGTAGTCACTTTTGTTCCTTTTCGACTCCTTAAAAGAAAAGGTCCATCTGAGCACTTGTAACTTTAGGCTCATTAAAAATCAAAGGGGACTAGAGTCATCTTTAGCTTTTTCTTGACTCTTAAAAATTGAAAAAGCAAAGTTGTGTCAAAGTGTCAATAAAATTTATTTAATTTGGAATAACATTTTTCCCCTTAATTTTGAGTTGATCAAGTAATCTGCAATCATGGAAGAAAGTCAATCAAAACCCTGTCATTCGTGGAGACTAGTGAGTCAATCGTCTTTGACTCCAGAAATGAAACCATTCGGGGCAAAATGGTCTCGTTTAACTGAGTCCAATTCACTTGATTTATTTGAAACTTGTGTTTCAACATCATTAGAGAGTACAGTTACTCCGATCATTTATGGTACATCTGCCTTTACAGAAGAAGTTTCATAGTTACAAGAGGACATTAGAACTGATTCTAGTGTAACGGTAAACACTTCTATACCTGAAACAACTCCATCTAGAGTTGATCTAGAGACTGAAGTTCACTTACGTGAACATCTCGAAGTTGAGTTCCAAAATTCAGAAGGTGTAACCCCTCCAGTATCTGTCACTGCAGAAGCTATACCTTCTTCGGCTCCAGAAATATTTTACGGACCTAACGATCTACCTCTTCCACTTGGACTGATTGCTATAGAAGAGATAGTAGAGGATCTTCCATCCAGTACCCCATTACATTTTGGAACTGGGATCCATCTATATCCTTCTACTCCTAAAGTTAGTTCTTTTAATCATCCTTCATTGCAAGTTCCTGTCGAATCGCTAGGAAAACTTTTGGATAGACTAAACATGTCTGAGCAACCATCAACATCTAGGACCGTGTCATCTAATACAGGGTAGAGCTTCCTGCTACCATTCCTACTATGTTTGCTGGTATACCATCTGTCCCAACTAGTTATCAATCACTAGCTGGAGTCCACTCAGGGACTGTTTTGACAACATGGCCTGATCCTATTTGTTCATCCGGAATCCCATCTAGTATTTCTTATGTTGAAACTCAGTAAATTGATCCTACATGCCAGTATCAATTTGGGCAGACCAGTCTTCAAAGACCAATATATCCTTTGAACACTGAACTACCGCCATATGGAGGGCAGTATGCTTTTTCATTGTTCCCTCCTGGAGAACAACCATATGAGATTTCACAACCAAATTCAGGTCAAACTGGAATTACATCCAGCAGTTGGGTACCAATACTACCCCAACAACCAAGGGTTCTATATTCAATGCAACTAGTCCAACCTATGTTGAATATTCCCACTACACCTACTATTGTGACTGTGTTGCAAGTACAAGCACTGCCTATTGTATGTCAACCTCAAGTCTCTCAGGTTGCAATATAACAACCTCTTGTCTCTACGGCTCAACCACAACCTCAAGTTAGTACTTCCTTACCTGGAATGGCTCAGGCTCAAACAGGTGTTATTGCCCCACATTTTGGTCAATCTTCTAGTATTGGGAAATAGTAAATGGTCCAACAACCATGGTTGGTGCAATACCAACAACCGCAATTCCAGCAAACCTACCGAGGACCTGAGCTACAAGGCTTTGCAGGTAATGGACAACTGCATTTTCAAAATGGTTATCAACAACCACACTATAATGGTTACCAACAACCTTATCAAAGTTACCAGCATCAAATACATTATGCCGGTATGCAAAGACCTACTTCTTAGGCGATCCCATCTTATCCCTGGTATGCTTCACCAAACCTGAATCAACAGTTTCCTTTTGTAGCAACTCTAGAATTACCAGATTTGGACTGGCTGACGAATGATCCAATCGCATACGCCCCTTGGTGGCTAGTGATTCCTCATAAACTTCCCTCCGATATTCCTAAATTCAATGGAAATCCAGGTGAAGATCCATCAAATCACGTAATGACTTTTCATTTGTGGTGCTCATCTAACACCCTAAATGATGATTCCATTAGACTTCACCTTTTTCACCGAACGCTAACTGGTCCAACATCGAAATGGTATATTGAAATGCCTCAAGCTTCGTTTGATAACTTCAGCGCCCTTGCCACTTCTTTTCTAACCCACTTTCAGTTACCCATAAGGTACGAAATGGGGACAGAACTCCTTACCAACTTTAAATAGACAATAGCCACTCACATATCTAATCATATTCATGAGTGGCAACACTGTCGTTAAATGGTAAAGACGTATGTTCCTCATCATCTTCTAACTGAGTGGTTTATTAAATCCTTATTTCCTTCTATTACTGAAGACGTGGCAAAGGAAGGAGTTGTCACTAGAGAGCAAGTTATTGCTTGTGCACAATATTTAGACTTGATCTATACTCAGTCTGGCACACTCTACGACAAAATTCCTGACACTTCTAGACCAGAATTTTCTATTTCCCCCCTCCTAAATCAAACAAGGACTCTCATGGCGATGATGGCGTGATCGGTACCTCAAGCACGCAAATAGAAAAGGCTCCATCTGGTAAAGCCCTTGCAGTCTCTAGTTAAAAGAAAATGACAAACCTCTTGCCTCAGATATTAATGTTGTCTCATTTGACAAGGGTAAGAATCCAAAGCAACCAGGGGGTAAGAAGAAAGGGAAAAATAATAAGAAGAAACAAGAGAATTCAAATCCTAAAAAATCTTCTGAGAACCCTACTAGGCGAAAGAAACCTCATGATTAATGTTACATTTGTAGCGAGGACCATTACATGAGAGATTGTCCACATCGAGCTGAGGTTGTGAAATTATTAAAGAGTTCAAATACCTCAGCGGTATTGACTGATCCGTTTTCAAACCCAGAAACTAATCTGGTTGCTATTGATCCTGCTTCTACATCACAAGTACTTATGTTATCCATCTTAAGATAGCAAAATAATGCTTTGATATCGACAAGGAATAAAGATTACAGGAATCCACAACCGTCAAACAACAAGGCTACAGATCAACCAAGTAGTTCGACAACAACTTCGCTAGAATTTGTTCTGCCCATCATTCCTGAATTAACTATAAAGCCGCCAAAGGGAGTAGTACACAAGTCGACATTTAATCCTTGTGCTCAAGCTGCGCAGAATTATAATATAGTGGATGATCTAGCTCAATCACCATCCGCTATGTCGACACTTGAAGTACTACAGAATTTCCCCTCCCAAAAGCAGGATTTGTTATCAACGATAGGTGGGATTGATCCAATGGATTCCAATCTTGTGGCCTTCGATCATAAAGGATACGCACCTCAGTTATCGGCCCAACTCGCTTTCCTTATACAGGTAAAAGCCCTCAATAAAACTGTTCATCGAACAATCATTGATGAGGGGGCATCTACTTGTATTATGTCAATGAGTTGCTGGAAAAATTTAGGTTCACCACCCTTGTCACGATCATCAACGACATTAAAAGCATTCGATGGAAGAACATACACACCATATGGAATTTTAAGTAACTTGCAGGTTGAACTAGGGGGCAAGACAGTAGAAATTGAAGTCAAGGTCATTGATGGAAACCTTGACTACAATATCTTATTGGGAAGGCCCTGGATTTATGCTATGGCCGCCGTTGTGTCAACATATTTTAGAAAGATTGCATTTCCCTTCCAAGGTGGAATTACAATCGTTGACCAACTTACCTTTTTCCCCAACAATTCACAAGCTATTGGAAGCATTCCATTGATCCATGGAAGTTCTCAATCGCTTCAAAATGTCAAAGCAGGTCTCTTAAAAGACCCTTCCTTAATGGGTACTTTTTCCCTCCCGCCTCCAACTGATCTGGCAGAAGTGGCCACAGTGGAAACCTGTCGTATGATCTCTTCTACATCGTCTGAGCTTAAGAAGAACTCTAACCATTTTGAGCATGTTGTCACATGGTTTAAGCTCGTTAAAAAATAAACCTACCACTAAGCATGTTGTCTCATGGTTTAAGCTTATTAAAAAATAAACCTACCACTAAGCATAGTTTCTCTCAGTTCAAGCTCGTTAAAAAATGAATCCACCTTCAGTAAATAACCTTTGTAACTACCCTGCTATCAGCCTTTTGGGCCTTGGTTGTGTTCCTGCCATCACCTCCATTCTTTTAGCCAATCATACGCTTCCACTTGATTGTTTACCATTTTGAGGAACAACTGTGATGAGTGGTCCTATTAGCCAGCCTCTTCACATCACCTTGTTTTGAGAAGTTCCAAGCTTACTTGGAACGAGTTACTACCCTAAATGCCACTCGTTCCTAAAAAATGAGCCTCCTTTAAACTCTTTTCAGACTCATTAAATATGAAAAGATTGTCGAGCTTATATTGGCCTTTCCAACTCGTTAAAGTAAGGGGAAGTGCCATCCCTCCTGTATATTTTAATCTTTTTCGAACTTGAGGGATTATCTCATGAAAAAGTTCAAGCGCTTGTCTTTTCAGCTCGCTAAAGTGATCGAAAATTCATCCTTTTTGTATTATTTTATCCTTTTTCGGACTTAAGGGATTATGCTATGAAAAAGAACTGTTGGAGTTTCCTTTTCTGTCCCTTTTCAAACTCTCTAAACATGAAAACGATCGAGTTATCCTTGTCGTTAAACTCGTTAAAACAATAGCGACAAACTTGTCCCCTAGACAAGAACGAGTTTCACTGTCGCTAGGCTCACTAAACATAGTGACAGGTTTGTCTGAAGGGAAAATTATAGAACAAGCATATGTTATCCTTCTCAAGCTTGACAAAAATAAAGAGGTACTGGTCAGCAATGACTAGGGAGAAGGGGAAGAAAACTTGAAGAATTTTATGGCAGCTAGTCACTCTTGAACATGACACTTTCACTCCATCACCATGATTGAGGTGGGTTGGGTTATTCCGTTCATCGGTCATATCACCATTGGTCCTCCATACCATCCATCTTTTGGGGTTAACGCTACCAATCAATCTCAGTGTCGCTGATATGTTCAAGAAAAGTCATTTAGTTGAGAATTCACCATCTAGTTAATGCCTCATCCACTACAATACCTTCACCCTCCTTTTTTCATGACCGCCATTCCTGAACCTTGTGTCGTCAGATCATTTTCACCTCCAGATAATCATTTGCTTCGTTTCGTGTCATAGATGTGGGATACATTAAGGCCCTCCTATGATCGGTCACTTCTTTTCAACATTAGCTTATTATCCAAGAAGTTGACTTAAGAACAACCCTTTCACTACTTTGAAAGTTGCATGCCTCAATGGCAAGTTTCTCACTCCCGGTGACAGGTTGACATCAATGGCCTTTGACCGAAAGATTTTGCGTGGTGTTCGACATCAAATCATATATTCACACCACGTGAATTGTACTGTAGTACCTTGAGGGTCATTATCATTATCAGTGATTCCTCTCACATCTGTTAACAACTTACATTATTGGCTGGTAATCAGGTAATGTCTTTCCATGTTCAACTTCAGAACATCTTTTCACATGGATCGACTTGTACGTCGAGCGAAGATTGAACGAGTTAGAAGACCCCGGATATAGTTTCATCCATCCGGGCTGCAATATATTCAGGAATATAAAGACATCAAATGTACACAGAAACTGCGCAGATGGTCATCCTAGCCAGGGATGATGACTCTACATATAAAGAATCACCAGTCTGCAATTGCAGACGATTATCTGTCCTATGTACATGAAAATGAATTTATAAAGCTGAGCATGGGAATGCCTACCTTAGATAGATCATGAAAATAATATGATGATGATGTATTGTATTGTATCTTATATAGGTCACCTTCCAGTTCGAATACCTCAGATCCTCATGATAAAGCATTTCACCCGACATCAAAAGATTTATGACTTCATGCTTTAGGGGGCAACTGCTATAGACATATTTGGGCACTGCAACCCCAATCTTATATTTCAATAAACTAAGTCCCTTTAACCCCTAAAAGTGTTGTTTCATACCCTAAAGGATCATGGTCAACTGATTACATCATTCCCCAGAAGTTCCACCTGAAAAATCACATAGAACTGGCCAAAACTAGACCATACTGACTGCTCCACTATCAGGGTGCGATGCATCCTGACTCATACACTAGCCAAGTACGATGCATACTAAAGAGGCCTTTTGTGGGGTGTGATGAGTGAGAATGCACAAATATCCGAGACAGTTTGCTAAGTGGATGCTCATGGAATCTTCTAGAAATTTCTCCTATGACACTTTCCTCTCTGAATTCGTCTAGGGATGAGTAAGAGATCCATGAAATATCCAAGTGGAACCAAGAACAACAAGTGGAATGACACTAATCAAAAACCCAGAGATGACTCACACCCTTGCACACATCTATAAATGGATCCCTCATATGAGAGATTTGGAGGCTGGAAGTTTGTAATTTATAAGGGGGTGCTGATAGTTTGTCTTTGAGAAAGAGCATTGTTTTGTTGGGTGATTTTGCTTTTCATCAGGTGAAGAAGGCTTTTATGCTAGGAGGATGATGCTAGATCAGACAGCTGGGTTGTAATTCTCTCTTCATATTTAATAAAGTTCTTTGAGTTTTCCTCCATACAATCGTGTATTTGTGAATGTTGTTATTTGTGAATGCCATTGTATGTTCATTGTATTTCTGATTCTGCAATGCTTATGATATAATAGATCAATATGATTTGATGGTGTCTTTTTACTTTGTCTCTACAGGTATTCTCTAAGTGGGATAAGTAGGAGAGGAGTTGCAAGCTCTGTCAAGGGGGAGAGAGATCAAGCGAGGAGTTTAAGCGGAAGATCTAGGTTGGTTCCTTTGCCTCTCTCTTATCTATCATACATAGAGGAATTCCCAAATTACTTTTATTATTTGTTTCTAGGATAGCTTCCAATCCTAGAGGGCAAGCAGATTGAAAAGACACTAGTTTTCCTGGAAACAAGTATCCATGCCACAAAGATTCACCTCTATTGAATTTTGAGATAAGGCTTCAAAACTAGTATGAATAAACCAAGAACCTTCTTTAATGAGTCTACATGATCTTCAAAGAGTTTCACATAGAGTGCTCCAAGTTCAGTCTAAATTTTTGGCTCAGACTTTCCCTATCTCAAAGGGTTGAAAACCTACAGAGAAAGCATAATACCCCAACAAATCACCATGACCTGAAAAACAAAAGGATAAACCCTATATCTCCTTGAGATATGCTTGACTACTCAAGGGCTACAAAGATAGAAAATATATCATGTTGAATGCCTTAGATGCATTCAAGAAGGAAGCCAAATAGTCCTCCTATAAGGGCTAAAATGTTCTATGCAAATAACCTTTGATCTGGCTTCAAAACATGTCTTATATTTGCCTCAAAAGAATCCAAATGAGCTCAAAAAATTCTCCAAAATCCTAGTTAATAGCCATAAGAAAAATAAAGCTAGAAAGCTAGAAACCATTCTTTAGTCTTTGACCTTCTTCAAATATTCAAGAATACTCCATGCTGTAATCCAAAACAAAGATATGTCACTTAATGATTGATTGATATTGCTTACTAGGAGGGGATGTGACCCTATTTATATATATATAGTATAGATAGAGGCTTCTAGGGCCGACTGAAAAGGAGGAAAAGTGGACTTGAAAACTGGCACGAGCAATTTGAAATTTGAATTTCAAAAAACTAATTTTGGAACCAAAACCCTACAACCATCTTAATTGAAATTTTTTATTATCTATCCTTGATAAGAATTGACTTTTGACTAGAATAGGATCAACCCAATTTAATCTAATTTTCTTTGAATGAACAAGAATGACTTGTAGCATATCCTTTTGGGTCTTCTTGGCCAAAAATGGGGCTCCAATCTTTATAAAGGCGTAACTTGCCAACCATGAGGAATTAGTAGACATACCACCTACTATCAAAATTGACATGACAAGGATAATCAAAGATGAGGATCCTGACCCAAAATACTTTGATATTCCTTTTCATTTTGGTCATCAAAAGCGAGGCATATTTTAGCTATTGCCTGGGTTGACATCAATAAAAACCATGGTTCAACCTTCTCCACCACCCCCAACTTGTCCCTATAAAACACAAACTTCCCCTTTACTAAAGGCTTGATGAGAATATCTACTACCTGATCCTCTATGGAGATGTACTACGATCTCATAACACAACTTTGGACCTTGTCTCTAATGAAGTGGTATATAATCTCTATTTTCTTGGACCTATCATGAAAAACTAGATTCTCATAGAATTTAATGCAACTCTAATTGTCACAGTGAATCACAGTGGGCCCCATCTCAAGATCAAACAATTGTATTAGCATCTTGTGAAGTTGTATGGCCTTACAACTCACCAAATTCACTATCATGTACTCAAACTCTACTCAACTAAGTGACACAGAGTGCTTCTTTCTATTGTAGCATGAGATCATAGCTAATCCCAAGCTAAAACAACTTGAAGTATTTTTCTTGTTTGTTGCACTCCTTTCCTAGTATGAATCTATGTAGCACTGCAACACCACTCCACCAACTCTGACATATCTCATTCCATACTCCATTTTACCATGAGGATAGTTGAGCACATGCATTGTTGCCACGCACAGAACCCTCTTCAAATCCACCATGAATTGGTTGAGTGTGTTCACAACACAACAAATATATGGCCTAGTGTTGACCAAATATATCAAGGACCCAATCAACTGTTTGTACAAGGTGGGAAGAAGAAATACCAACTCACCCTCAGAAGCACTCCATTTCTTTAAATTTTTGGTCTTAAATGTAGACATGAACTTGCAATCTTCCATCTTGAATCTCCTCATAAATATCAACTGCATACTTTCCCAACCCAAGGAAAATCTCGCATAGTTGTTGCCATACCTGCAATCCCAAGAAGTTATGCATCAAACCAATGTCCTTCATCTCAAACTCTAAAGCAAGGTCCTCCTTTCACATCCCAATGAACCTCTCTGATCCAATTAAGAAAAGATCATCAACATAGAGGACCAAAATAAGAAGATCACCCTCAACAAGTACATAATATGAGTTTCATTCTGCTTCATTTTTGGTGAAGCCCAATCCCAATAGGTACCCATCAATCCTAGAGTAGCATGTGCAAGGTTTCTTCTTAAGTCTGTTTTAAGTCCTTTAGTTTGCATACATGCAACACCCTCCCATGCACCTCAACTCCTTGAGGTTGCTCAATATACACCGCTTCCTCAATTTCCCCATTAAGAAAGGAAATCTTCACGTCCATATAATGAATCCTACAATCCATCTTTGAGTCAATAAATATAGCTACGTTGATAGATGCATATTTCGCAATGGGTGGAAATATTTCCTTATAATCCACTTCCTCCTTCTAGGAGAATCCCTTTGCCACAAAGTTGGCTTTGTACTTCTCAATATTACCATTTGTTTCATACTTGACCTTGTAGATCTATTGAGAAGTGATGAAGGACTTCCCCTTAAGCCTTGATACTATCTCCCACACATAGTTCCTCTTGATAGGATTACACTCTTTCACCATTGCATTCCTCAAAATTTATGGGTATGCTGCCTCTTTAAAGGTAAAAGGCTCAAACTCACTGATGTTGCTCACCAAGGCCATATAATTGGAAAATATGGCTGGTCTTCTACTCTCCCTGAAAGTGTTGCTAGGAGAATCTACGTGGTCCTCCTTAGCATATCTCAATGTCTACTTATCCCATATAAGACTCCTCAGAACAAAGCTTGAAGGAACATCTTGCTCCTCCTCTTGATTAGAAGATTGAGTCCATTTTGTTGGTGTTGTTGGTTCCTCCTCAATCTTCGAAGCCTCACACTCCTAATCGTTTTACACTGCTAGACATGTCTCATATGTCCTTATAAAGTTCCTACCCTCTTCAAATTTGACATCTCATCTAACCATTATCTTCCTCTGCCCTAGAATGTAGACCTTGTAGTCCTTTGAGATCTCACTATATCCAACAAAAATCCCTCTCTCAAATGAGGACTCTAGTTTAGTCATCTTCTTAGAAGGAATATGGACATACATTGGACTTCCAAATATACGAAAGTTTCTCACCTATGATTTCACTCCTATAAAGCCTCCTCAAGAATATTGTCCTCCACTGCCTTGTGAGGAATCATGTTGTATAGGTACATTGTTATGTCACAAACCTCCTCTTACAAGAACATAGGCAATGTTATGTCGCAAACCTCCTCTTACAAGAACATAGGCAATGTTATGTCGCAAACCTTCTCTTACAAGAACATAGGCAATGTTATGTCGCAAACCTCCTCTTACAAGAACATAGGCAAATCGTGATCATGAATCATGCCCTTGGCAACTCCAACTATACTATTATTCTTCTCTGTCACTCCACTTTATTGAAAATTATAGGGAACTTCTAACTCTTTCTTGATTCCTCTTGATTCCTACTTCCTACAGAAATCATCACTTTTTTAGACTAAATCTTTTTATTTTTATTTTTTCTAATTAATTTATACATATTTTAGTAAATTTCTGTTGAAAATTATAAAATTTATTACTCCAAAAAATAAAAAATTTGAAGAATTAATTTTATTTATATATTTAAAAAATACCATTTTTAAAAAACTAAAATTTATAAACATTATTTTTTTATTAATAAAATATATTAGTTATAAAAAAAATAAATTATATTAGTTATAATAATATTGTGTTCGACAACAAAACAATGTGATATTAATTTTTCATTATATTCTATTTTTATTTAATTATTATATAAATATTTATAAAACTAAATAATTTATTAATATTTATTAAAGCAATAAATCCCAAAAAAAAACTTGAAACATATGGAATACAATTTTCATTATAATTCAAAAATACATAAAAGTCACATGAACCCTAACATATTCTAGAAGTGAATAGAATTTTTAATATGATTTAAAGATACATGCAACGTCCATATTTAAGAAAAGTAGGAGACCACTGTTTCTTTGTAATTAAGAAAAATATGAAACGTACATAAAACCAGAACATAATGTTCGTTCTCATTCCGAAACTCTAATAGCGACTGGAAGGAAAAACAAACTGGAAATCACATTGACTCCACAAAACTAGACAAACTGGAAATCTTAGTAGCCACCAACAAAAGTCCCAAAAGGATGACGACTATGAACGTTGTTGTGGAAACTATTCCACCAGACGTCACACCCAATTATTGACTCGGTTTGGCGCAAAGAGCTCCCTGGAAACCCACAGAATCGTGGATATCTTGCATATTGCATCACCGCGGTTGTTATAGTATGCTTCTATCGTAGAAAATGAAACAAATTCCATAGGCGTGGAATTCTGGTGGACATCGACAACACCATCGCTATCACCATAAAAGGGCACCGATTGCATTGGAATCAAGGCTTGATAACTGACCTATGAAGAGACTGGAGATGGAGCCGAAGTGGGAGAAATTGTTATACGACCAAAACCAATTGTTGTAGGAGCAACAACAAATGATCTAACCTCGCTTATCATCCGAAGGTATTCGGTTCTGTGAGCCTCGCACAGATGGGGCAGGTATAAAATTATATATATAAATCAATCATGGGCTATCCTCGAGACAACAAATGTCGGAGTCCTTCCTCGAGACTGTCTTAACGTATATATTAATGACCACTTCAACCCTATCAGCTTGACCACTTGCAAACTTTCTTATGTAGTAATTGACCTCTTCATCTTTCATTTCTGAAAGATGAGGAGGTCAATTACTATAGAAAAAAGTTTGCAGGCAGTCAAGCTGATAGGGTTAAAAGATTTGCTAGTTTCAATAGCAAGGATTTTCACACAGCAAAGCTGCTTCTGGATTTAAATGTGAAAATTCAAATGACAAATTCAAGAATTTATGAAACGTGAAAATAAAATGACAATTTATTAAATTAGGGAATTCATTGGAAAAAAGGTTGTGTGACTACCTTTACAGCTTTGATTCCCTCAAGTTCATATTCAAATACATGTGAAACGTAAGTTACATGACCAAGGAAAAGGCAGTAGGAGATCAGAAGAAGTACGCAACAGGTATTATCGAGCCTAGCTATTCCTGGCGGGCAATATTCTCGTGCGTGGGGCATACGAAGTGGGTGGTATCGATCCAAACCGAACTAACCAAAAGCGCTATCCGCCGGGGTTCAGACCCCATTTTCAATTTATTTTATATTTATTTTATATTTTGTGTCCCTGTTTAAAGGAACATGAAGATTGCATTCCGTCTTCAATACGGAAATTAACCTTGTACATTCTCTGAACTAGGCGCTCAATCTTTGTGTTACTGTCTATGCAAATAACGTCCCTCTCCATTAAAGTTGCATACCTTGAGCATATTTGTTGATTATCGATTATCGAAATAATGACTTTATGCATCCCCAAATATGACTTGTCATTGCCTATATATATATATCGATCGAAAGAGATTACACCAAAGCTAGTAACAATACATAATTGACAATTCCAAGACTATAGTAGAATTATACAAAACAATAGATATTCTATTAAGTCCTTTAGCAACCATTCCAACAAGAAATTAGAGATTTCTTTCAGGAAAATTGTTTCACATATGTTCCCAAAACATACATTACACAACCATAGACAAAAATCAAAGTTGAGCATTGTCTTGAGCTTCGTATTCATCAACATGGAGGGAGTTTGGTTCTTCTATGTCCATGGGATCTAAGTTTTAAAGGATTTAGTCCTCCTCTACTCATATTAACTAGACAAAGAGATTGTTGGAGGCTAAGGACAGAGCATCCATGTGCCAAGCAACAAAAAGAGATCTAAGATGGTTGCATTTCACTTCAATATTTTTAGTTCTCAATTGTTGTTGGAGGAGAAGATGCATGACATTGGCATTATGTGAGGCACTAGCCTCCTCAAGCTCAACAAATTTAGTGGTGATTGTAACTAGAGCATTGTTGGTTGCCTGAATGATTTGGTATCTTCGAAGCACATTCTAGACCTCCTTAACCACTGGATTCTCCATATCCATCAAGATTTTAATGTTAATAATTGATAGTGATCTCACTAAAATAATATAATGAGAATTTGCTAAGCATATAGAGTACAGGAAACACGATCATACCATAATATCATTGTAACAATCATTTTAATATTAAGCAAAGTCTTTAGGTAGAAATCACATAAGAGAAATTTTTGGCCCACACGTTTCGAACCAACAAGTGTGGTTGATCATTAGGACCAGATGATGATCCACACTTGTTGGTTCCAAACATGTCGGCCAAAAATTTCTCTTATGTGATTTCCAGCGAAAGACTTTGCTTAATTCATTATGGATCACAAAAGCTTGAATACAAATGTTTTTAATATATCATATTTATATTAATTACAAATTACAAAAGTTGAAAACAATTTATTAGACATATCACTTATATCACTCATAAAATTAAAAAAATTTGACTTTTGTGATCCATATTGATTCTTTGAAATTCACTGTCGGATTAATCACATCATCATTATTTGTTGGTCAATGTTTTGAACTCTCTAATGTGGTTCATCCTCACGACCAAGATGAAAAAAACGTTATATTATTAGGATTAAATAACAGAGATGCACCATGTTCCAGAATTAGTCGTGAAAAAATATAAATTATTTTAATCAACATAAGAATGTTAAGAGAGAGTTTGGGTCAATATTTAATAAATTGTTAAAAATAATTTGGTTAATATAAATTATTTTAATCAAAATAAGAACGACAAGAGAGATTTTAGGTCAATATTTAATAAAATATTAAAAATAATTTGATTGAAAAAAAAAATACTAATATGTTTAAGGAAACTATTTGTTAAAAATAAAGAGAGAAAATTATAGATAAAAAAATAGAAAAGAGCAATATCATTAACCCAAATTAATAATAAATTATTATATTATATATTAAATTAAGGGAAAAAAAGACAAAAAAAGAATTAAAAATTTTATTTTTACATTAGTTACAATAGTGTTATTAATATTATTATATAAGCTATTAAATTCTAAGGAAAGATTAATAATTGACTAAAGGTTAAAAGGAAAAATATTTAGGTTAATTTACAATAATTAAAATTAAATAGGTAAAATAATAATTAAAAGTAAAACTAAAATATATTGTATTCATTAAAAATAAAAGAAAAGTAAACTATAAAAGATTAAAAAATAAGAAATAGAAAAACGTGGAGTATATATGTGCGGGATCCAAAAATCATTTAAATCATTAATGACAAATTATAATATAATATTATGTATAACAACCTATAGTGTGCTGGGAAAAGATATAATAAAAAAGGGAATACTACAAAACTAATAAATAGAAGGAAAATATATATGTATATATAAAAATAAAAATAAATAAATAAAAAGGAGGAAAAACCTAAATTATCAAAAGGAGAAGACAATAAAAGGAGATAATTCCTTCTATATGGATGAGTTCCTTTATAGGAAAAATCCTCCAACTGACAGTACAATGTCCCTATCTTTAATCTCAACTGGCCTTTCTCTGAACTAACATGCATGAGATATTTATGAGAGAATATTCAATTGTCTGGAGTACACTAGTTGCATGCATGCATGCCTTAATTGACTGAACTCACAGTTAGTTCCTCCAACTATTTGGAATTAATTTATCTGGACTTAACTTAGATAACTAAGCTAACTAATTACAACTCAACTATAACTCATCCTTGTCTCCTTAATTAAGGGATAACTTCCTCAATCGAAGGGATAACTATTGCGTGTCTTCACAAAGACTTCATGTTTGAATTTCTCCAACTAATTAACTCAAGATGAATTAATTAATTATTTTTCAAATAGTTAGTGAGACTAAATTCGAATTTTAATTCTCAATTTTAACTCAGGGACTAATTAAAATTGGAATCTATCCCGAAACGTTATTTATAGCAATGTTATTTTTAGCATTTCTATTTTTTTCTATTTCCAACAGAGTTGGAGTATATATTGAAATGTTATTTATAACAATGTTATTTTTAGCATTTCTTGTTGTTATTTTCAACACTCCCTCTCAACAAGAAAGGCATTCAACTCGAACCCAATCCTGAACCTTTAGAATGTTCTGCATGCAACACTTCTCTCAAGTGTTGTTGCTCCAGCAACTCCAAAAATAAAAAAATATCCAACCTGAATCAGAATGATGCCTCTGTCATCAAAGTCTCTGACTGCTATTGCCTCTGTCGACTAAAAACTCTGCACCTCTGTGCCCTTCAGTATCTAACTGCTCTAGCCTCTGTCACTTTGATCTCTGACTGCATCAATCACTTTGATTCCTCCTGTTGCATTCGTGCTACTGCTGATCCTATCTCCCATCACAACATCCGCATTGCACCTCCTCTCATCATGTTGCATCGTGTTGCCCACTGCTGCACTGCAACTTAGTTACTGAGAAGTAAGTAACTGATCTCCCAACTGACCTCCCGGTTGGGCTACAAACACCCTCTCATGCTGAAGCTCCCTCTGCGCTGACAAGTGCTCCCTCTCTAATCTCTACGTTGCTGCAACAACTCCCTGCATCTTGCACCACTGCACATCTCTCTGTGCCATCCTGCACTGGTGCAACACTCCTGTGCCTCTCGCATTGCTGCAGCCTGCTAGCTCTGCACTGCCTTGGGACTCCTGCACTATAGCTCTTTCTGGTGCTCCATCCGCATCCATCTCGACCCACTCAACCAGTCCTGCTACTCCTCGCCGGGACTCCCGTAGCAAAGTCTAATCAAAGAGGCTAGGTACCTCAAGGATCCAACCCCTATTTCAACCTTCTTGGGACTATCACTCCACATCGCCCCACCTCCCACCTGGAGGTATGGATGCATGTGATCCCTCTGCCCACTTGGCTCGAAATTTCCCCCTACTAGAGGTCTCTGCATAAGTGGATGCCTCCACTCAGTCTCCTCTCGGTTTCTCCACAACCTCCTGAAGTTCCTTCACTAATTGTGGCTCCTCCACAATTGTCTAAGACTTCTTCTGGCGCTGCATGTTGAGAGGTAATGTACTCTCCCTCTCAACCACCAAGTCTCTAGCAGTTACCTTGCTCCTCAAGGCTTTGCATGCATCTTCAACCTCAAGAGCATACATGTTCTTGGTTCGTGAACCGATTTGCTTCACCTAACCCGTGGTGATGTGTCTAAGGAAAACCTTTCCCTTACTGAAGACGACATCATAGCATTTGTCCTCCAACATAGTGATCAATACCAAGTTCTTCTTCAGTCCTAGCACATACTTCACATCTATCAAAGTGATGCGAGCTCCATGCTCCCTCTGAAAAGAAACCGTGCCCACTCCTGAAACACTATACTTTTCATCATTACCCATCTCTATGCACATCTGGAGGTATTTCTCCTCCAATGTATTGAACAAACTCTTATTGTTGATCATGTGGAATGAGGCTCCGCTATCAAGAAACCAATGACAACCCATCATCGATGAAACCATGCATGTGATGACGATAAAATCCAATTCGAACTGAGAGGCCAATGCCTCACCTTCAGATCCTTCCAAGGATCCCTTCTTAGATTTCTTCAATGGACAATTAGTTGCATAATTGCCCACCTCATGACAATTAAAGCATCGCACTTTATATTTGTCAATCTTCTTCCCACCATGAGAAGAACTCGATTTGGGATGAGAATCCTTCTCCTTCCCTTTCCTTGCCTTACTGGCTAAGGCTAGATTTTCTTCATCATCCTTGGATGAAGAACCATCTCTGGTGCTCCTCTTGATCTCCTCCTGCATGAGATCCGACCACAGTCGTTCCCAATCCGAAAGTTTCTCTCTTCCATTCACTGAGTCCTAGTAGCTATGCTAGCTCTTAGGAAGACCGGGGAGAACAAGACTCACCATATCATCATCGGCTATCATGATTCCTACACTTCCAAGCTCGTCTTTGCAGGTAGTGAGCTTGTTCAGATATGTAAAGATCGTGTTGCCCTTTTCACACTTGATTTTCCGTAGCTTGTCCTTCAGTGCCAACTTCCTCTGGTCGCTGTTGTTCTGATATAGATCCTTCAATGTCTTCCACATTGAAAACAGAGTCTCCTTCCCATGGAGACTTGAGACAATATGGTCTTGAACTCCTGCCAGAAGAATACTCCTCGCTCTCGCCACACATTTCTTCCATTCTGCCAATTCTTGGGCATTAACTGCTACTGGCTTGGGGACTTCTTGATGAATGAAGTCCTTCAAACCGTCGTCCTATAATATCGCCTCCATGCAATCCTTCCATGCTATGTAATTGAAGCTACCATCTAGGGCATACTCGAGTCTCAAGCCATTGAACGCCATTAGTGAACTTTGAGATGCGATAAGAAATCGATTTTTTACCTACAATCAAGAACTTCAAACTTCAAACTTCTTCCTTCTTTTTATATTGTTCTCCACTTTGATCACCTTTGCTCTCATACCATGTAGCAATTTCACCATAGATCACCTGATAATGCAATATACTAAAGCAAAATACTTGATCTACTTCTACTATCAAACTTTGCGGAAGCATAATCAATTTGAGCAAGATCAATCGAAACACATATAGCAGAGAAGAAGAAATCATACACATGAAACACAGAAGAATACTCAGGGGAAAGCCTCAGCTAAAAACCCTGCTATCTATATTATCATACAATTGGAAATATCTCAGGATTACACAAAGCTTTAGCTCACAAGCTATCCAGCTCTCAGTACAATCCCTCACTGCTACTCATAGACAGAATAGACAACACATGTGCCTTCCTTCAGTGCTCCAAGCCTCCTATTTCCTTGTGTAGTTTCTCCTAGGTCCTCTAGCTGTATCCTGTGTGATTCTCACCTCACACACTGCTCTCACCTCTGAAATAACTACGCAATCCTGAAGTAGATAATTCCTTCTGCATGGATGAGTTTCCTTTATAGGAAAAATCCTCCAATTGATAGTACAATGTCCCTGTCTTTAATCTCAACTGGGTCTTTCTCTGAACTGACATGCATGAGTTATTTATGAGAGAATATTCAGTTATCTGGAGTACACTAGTTGCATGCATGCATGCATTAACTGACTGAGCTCACAATTAGTTCCTCCCACTGTTTGGAACTAATTTAACTGGACTTAACTCTTTTAACTGAGCTAACTAATTACAACTCAAATACAACTCATCCTTATCTCCCTAATTAAGGGATAACTTCCTCAATCAAAGGGATAATTGTTGCATGTCTTCATAAAGACTTCATGTTTGAATTTCTCCAACTAATTAACTCAAGATGAATTACTTAATTATTTTTCAAATAGCTAGTGAGACTAGATTCGAATTTTAATTCTCAATTTTAATTCAGGGACTAATTAAAATTGGAATCTATCCTGAAATGTTATTTTTAGCATTTCTATTTTTTACTATTTCCAATAGAGTTGGAGTATATCCTGAAGTGTTATTTATAGAAATGTTATTTTTAGCATTTCTTGTTGTTATTTTCAACGGCTAATAGGATGTTATAATCCATCAGGAATCGATTGTCCTATAATGGTCTTCCACCATAAATCAATATTTTCATATGAGCAAGGTATCCAATATTTTGTGTGATGTTATGCTTCAGTTGTATCACTCTGTCTGTTATATTCACCCAAACTAATAAAGATTTCCCAGCAAGGGATTTTAGAAAGATTTGAAAACGAAATGGATTTACCATATGTCGAGGCCCTATGTCCATCTTGTTGCTGAGAGGTCGTTCTGCTTCAGATGTCCTCTGTGGCGCTGAGACCTGCTTGGAGCAATTGTTGGGGCGGATCGAAATAGGGGCCATCCCATTTGAGCGAAATCTCTGCCCATGATCCAGTTTAGGCTTCGGAGAGAAAAAATTGGTGTGGAAATCCTAAATCGGAGGGCATTTGTCCTTTTTGATTTCAAAGCCTATTAGTTCGATGCCCGGTGTACCCAAATCTGGTATTATCCCATCCATCTCTGTGACTTCGTGTTGGTTTGTTTGATGTGTACGCCCAACCTACAGAATAGTGTTGATATGCAAGTATTTGGGTGTAACGAGATTTGTCCTATCTAGATCGCAACAACAAAAGTGATTATGTGACAGCAGAGGGGTCCCGCGAAGAAGAACTAGAGTGTTGTGTAGGTTATCCCTGCTGATAACTCCGCTACCGCCGCCTTCCTCAAAGTCCCCAAACCTAGCCACAAAAGTATTGTCCAAGAAGCCCTATTCAACCAATTCAATAGGGATGGTATGCTATCTTCAACAAGATGGAGTGGGATGATGAATCGCTTGTGCCAGAGTGATTTCACTTTGGTTACCCCGAGGGTGGATTCCGTTGTAGGGCCATGGTCTCCCTCTTCTGAAAGTTTCGGGAACCCTATGATCCATAATCTAGGTTGCCCTCGCCTATTAGGTGGTTCAACATGCGCCCACCCAGAGTTGTGAGCCCACTAGAGGCCAGGTACCTTGGATCTGTGGTTGCCATGCAAGCCCTCCAAGGTACTGATCTTGGTGTCCGATTCTATTCTTGCATACCCACACAGTGAAACCCTAGCGCAAACGAGCTCCATTTTCCTTTAGATTTCATTTAGAATTTAGAATTTAATAACTTACATAATAATATTATATAATTATTTATACTAATGTAACAATAAAATTATAATTTTGGGTAACTTTCCTTTCCTTAATTTAATATATAATATAATAATTTATTACTAATTTGATTAATAATATTTGTTATTTAACTATTTTTATCTATTTATTTATTAAATTTATTTTTTATTTTTTGATTTTTTATTTCTAACAGTTAGTTTCTTTTAACTTTATTAGTATTTTTATTTTTTCTTATATATTGACCAATTAGTTTAAATATAATATTAAATGTTGAACTTACACTCCCTTATCGCTCTTATTTTGATTAAAATAATTTATATTGACCAAATTAATTTTTAATATTTTATTAAAGGTGTAGTTTAACTTATAAACGAAATGACCTTTTTCACGACCATTTTTCTGGCTAGTTTTAATCAAAATCTGATAGAGATTTTTAAAAACTTGAGTTTAAATTATTTCCCTAGGGGCTTTCAAGGGTGTTTAATCCATCTATGCATTCAAAAATGTATTTTAAACAACAAAAAATCTTGAAATTGTATTGACGGAATTTGGTGAATTTCGGTGAAAAAGGTTGTTTCATAAGTTAGACTATGCCTTTTATTAAATATTGACCCAAACTATCTCTCTGGGTAGTCATTAGGGACTCTTGCCCACCTGGGTGGGAACCCCAAACTGGAGGTTCCCAATTATGGGCCCGCTTGGGGAGACGACAGGGTACATGCATCTTTATTCATTGTTTCAATGCCAATGGATCTTTCTGGTCATCTTTGGGACTCTTGTATGATGTTCTCGAATCAACAGACATCCTCTTCATGACTGAAACTCATGCGAGCCATGTTTGACCTCTCCCAAATATTGCAAGGTACCATTGGTTCTTAGTTTGCAGGTAGGAGATGAGGAGCTCAAGAGGGATCAGAGGATTAGGTGGAGTTGCTTGTTTGGCTAGTGACTCACTCCAAAACATGATATCTTTGGTAGCTGAAGATGAGTTTGCGAGGTTTATATGGATTCGAATTAGCGTCAGGGTCTCTCCTCTGAGGGACATCTACATTACAGTCTGTTACTTTCCCCCAGCCTATTCACCATTTGTCATCCATAATGGCTCAAATGGGGACCCCTTTATAGACTTGTGCACTGACATCACCCAATACTCTATTGATGGAGAAGTCATCCTCCTAGTTGAAGTTAATGCTCGTACTAGAGATCTCCAAATCCTTCTCCACGATCGATGAAAGGATGTGTTTTGTACCTAGGGGATAGATCTAGATTCAGTATGGCTTCACCGAATGTCAGATGTTGCTTTGGGGCCCACCACAGTTTATGGTAAGCATCTATTGCAGTTAGGGGAATCACTGGAGTTGTTGATTTTAAATGGTCTCCATGTTTCCCAAACTCCCATTTTTTCACATGCTGACCATATGACAGGGGTGCGAGTGTAGTTGATTATGTCCTCACTAGCTAGAAATTGCGCCCTTTTATTCACCATCTCTCGATCTCCCCCACCCCCCTCGCTGATCATACACTTCTTTTATTCTCTCTCTGGTTTGACCCTTCCCTTCCACCCTGTCCTTCCCCTCGGGGCCCACCCCGAACCACCTTTCGATTTGATGAAGGAAACCCTAACATCTTCTCCTCTACCCTATGCATGATGCTCCCATAGAAGACCCAATTCTCCTTACATGTTTCTGCTTCCACTAAATACACTCGTCTTTCATCTACTATTTGGGAAGAAACAAACACTGAAATCCATCCCGGATTCCACTCGTTCCACTTCCATCTCCCCAAATGTTGGATCTTATCCCATGAACAAATAGTACGATGACGAATGCAAGACTCTACATCGAGAACTTCGATATGATTTCACCCACTCTCAACCCTTCTACCCTAACCTCAAAGCTTTTTATCATCATCTCCTCCATGGCAAGAAATGACTCCTTGTCTCTCATAGAAGAAGGGAACTTTCTACTCTCATTGCCCACTCCCATAAACAATTTTGGCTTACCATCCTTCCCTGATGCACCCCTCTTCTATCTGACCTCGACCCTTCATCCATGTTCTCTCACACTTCCAACCTTTACGATATTCCAGGGAAGGCCCAAATTCATGTTACCTCCCCATGCTCTTCCTGTTACCTATTCTCAAACAAAGATATTAAAGAGGCCATTTGGGCAATGAACAATAGCAAAGCACCCGAGGAGTAAGGCTACCAAGTAGAGTTCTTTAAGCATAGTTTTCATGTTTTGGTTAGCTACATGGCTGATCTCTTCAACCATGTAGTCTGTGAAGGTTTTCCACTGACATGGTCACACCACATCATCCATCCGATCCACAAATCAGGTTCCAACTCAAATCCCAATAACTACAGAATGATCATGGTGGGCCACACGTTCTCAAAGTTGTATGCTATTGTTTTACATAGGAAGCTCTCTAGTGACCTTGAACATAGACAACTTAGAGCTAGGGGACAAGCATGTTTTCAATTGACTCATCAGACCATTGATCACATCTTCACCCTTTGCGTCGTTATTGAGGAGGCACGACATCACTCTTTGAAATTCTACTATTGTTTCGTAGATTTTCGGAAAGCTTTTGACTCTGTTCCAATGGAAGCCTTACTCTAGAAACTCAAAGATATTGGCATCTCGTGTAGGTTTTAACCCCGTACAGAAATTACCTACATAAGAATTCTAAAACACAGAAAATAAACAATGCAAGAGCATAACACATAAAACACATATTCACAGAGATTTTCCCTTGGATCCCAAAACTGGGACTACTAGATTGATTTTTCATTATGTTCCTTTCAATGTTACAATACATATTTATACATGCTGAAGCATCCAATACCATGGACTGAAAACCATCGCATCCAAAACCATAAACAGAAAACCATCGCATCCAAAACCATGGACCAAAAACCATCACATCCAAACCATGTGTGCAAACCATGCACAAAACCATAGGTAGGTCCACCTAACCTAATATAGGGTCCAAAAAAAAAATTCCCTAGGGTGCTGCCTCGGACCCCGTAGAGGGGCGCTACCCACCCCCGTCAAACCCCCTGTGACCCTCCCACTGTGCAATCAATGCAACAAAAGGGGGGCTTTGCCCCCCCTCTAACGTGGGCTAGTCGTGGAAAGAATATAACACAACCCAACATCTCTGTGACCTTATTGACAACTATTACGCACCTATATGAGTTTTTCCTTGGTTGTCTTAGTACAACTCATGGGATATTTGATTTCATCCACAGCACTATTGGCATTAAGCAGGGTTATTCACTGTCCCCTTCCCTATTTGGGATATATATGGATGCGTTGGAGGCATTTCTACACGAGCATATCCAGGACACTGATGGTTGCCTTCTTCATCAGGTTTTGATATCTTTTTCACTCTTTGCTAACGACTTGTTCCTCCTCTCCTCATCCCCAGAAGGATTATAGAGGTAGTTGGATGCCTTAGCTCTGCGCTGCAATCTTCGATAGTTGACGATCAACTTGGGTAAAACCAAGGTTATGATCTTCAATGGGGTGAAGAAAACTTCAGACCTTCACTTCCTATTTAGAGGGCAGGAGGTTGACATCACCAACACATATACTTACTTGGGGGTGCGATTCTTAGGTCCCTGCTTTAGTTTGCGACTAATGCTTCAGCCTCATATCAACAAAGGATATGAATCCTTAGCCCTTGTTGAGAGACAATGCTTTCGATATCACTTCCAAGACATCTCATCCAAGATGAGCCTCTTAGACACCTTGATCCGTCCCACTATTTTATATGGCTCAGAGATTTGGGGACTGTCTTTACTTGAGTTGGATTAGGCTTTAGCTGAGAGAGTCCAAATTCTTCTTCTCCACCGCATCATTAGATGCAAACATACAATACCTCAACACATCATCCTTGTAGAGTTTGGAGCTCAGCCATTTCGACTTGAGACAGTCTTTAGATTGGTCTCATTCTTGCATCGTGTTCAAGGTTTGTAGACTTAATAAATAGTAGGGATCGATATCCTTACTTGGCATATTTCTCTTCTGAGACTATTGCCCATTCTACTCCCTTAGGTCGAGTTAGATGTTGGTTTACATGAGTTTTAGATCTCTTAGAGTCAATGAGCATTCAGTTGAATCATCTCCCTCCTTTCGGATATTCCTTAGATGCCCCTGGTCACCTTTTACCTACTAGATAGGAGTTGAACAAGATCATCAGGAAAGACATCTACATACGTTTCGTCCAGGTCACCTGGGTCAATCCTCTGGGAGGATATGGCCTTCTATGTTGAGAACTTATTGAAGTTGCGAGATTGGCTCATTGTTTGACCCCAATATACAGTTTGCCACTAGATGCATGCTCTTCGCATTCCTCTAGGCCAGTTCAGAGTAGGTTCTCATATACTTCGGGTAGAGACAGACCATTAGATTGATAGACTAGACAGAATCTGCAAGGTATGCCATTTATAGGAAGTGGAGACCGAGGTGCACTTCATTTTTGGATGCCCTGTCTACTACAAGATCAAGGGAAGGTTTCATTGCTTGTTCAGAGATTGTCGGACCCTCGCCGATTTTTTTAGGTTTCCCGATCAGATATGTTTGATGCTATCTATGCAGGAGGCTCTCAGGTTTCAAGCCCATATCCTTCAGCCTCCCATCAGACCAGATTGTAGACAAAGTATCATGACATTTTTCCGGGTATTACCTTCAGACAGGGGCACCAAGAGACCAATTGATATTAGTTCATATCCAGACTCTAGATTAGTGAGGATCTGTGGGACCTCACCCTGCCACATGAGATTTTAGCAGCGAATCCATCTCAGATATGCTCCTAGGAGATAGACTAGGTCCTCCAAACCTCAGCAGTGCACAAACTCCCCAAGCAATGATTTAGTGGACATTCCGCACTTTCCACCGACCCTTCATCAGGCCAACAGGGTTTGTGGAGTTTTCGTTAGTGTTCTTCATCAACCTCATATGTTAGGAGAGATGGGTTTGATCCTCAGACCCATTAGCTCTTGGTTCTTCTCCACCATGGCATTCCATACATTGTATCTTTTATGTTTCTGCATTGTACCTTTTATATTCATGCATTGTATTTTTTTATAGGAGACCGTTTGGTTCTCCCGCATTGTATGGTCATCATTGTACTCAATAGTCCCTTTGACTACTAGTTGGACATAAATATCATTATCTTATATTATCTTATCTCTTAACTTTCTCATGTTGATTAAAATAATTTATATTTTTAAATAGCTAATGCATCTTTGCTATTTAATCCTAAGGATAGATCGAGTTTTTTATTTATTTTGGTCGTGAGGATGAATTACATTAGAGGGTTCAAAACATTTGACAAATAATGATGATGTGATTAATGCAAAAGCCAATTACAAAGAAAATTAAAACAATTGATATAAATTCATCTTAATATTAAATCTATTAAATATTAAAAGAAAAAAAAAAAAACATCATATTAAATTATTTAAAATTAAATTAAATCCATATATATATTATTAGCTTAGATCCATCTTAACTCCGCATCTACCAAGAACAAAGAGAGATCAAATCCATATTAAACATTGAAAGAATTACAAATATCCCTCATACATTGAATTAGAAAACAACTATTAAATAGAATAAGAATTCTCTCAATTTTTCTCTCTATATGTGTTTCACGTTAAAATCTTTTGTTTAACCTTGGTATTGAAATATTTTATTTCCTATGTTAATTTTTTCTTTGTTATTGATATTTTAAAAATCTTATATATCAACTTCATATTAGAAAAAAAGTAAATTACATATCTCCCTTGTTATGGAAAGTGAAAATATAAGATTTATTTAGTTAGTTTAAATTAGATATAAAATTAATGTTATTTAATATGGGAATTGAAATATTCTACAATTTTATTTTTTTTTGTTATTAATATATTTGTGTTTTAAATATCACATATACTCACAATGTAGAATGAATTACACATCAAGTAATATGAATGATACTATTCCTTGTGATCTTCATATTAAGTACTAAAGAAATCCGGGTAGTAAAAAGTTGTTTTTTTACTGGTCTCCATATTAAATAGTGAAGAAATTACATTTCTTCTTCATTTTAAAAGGTAAATTATTATTATCCACCAAGAGATGCAGATATACATCATACGCCAGGATCTGTGTCTACATGAATATCACAGAACCATTGCTGGACCACATTGAAATAGAATATCACGATGAAGTCTCGCAGCAGCCAGTTGATTATGAACACATCCCATTCAGGTGCAGACGGTACCATGAGTATGGCCATCTGTTTAAACACTGTCCGATGAACGAAGGCAACACCCCAACAATGTAGGGGGATGAAAAGCAAAGTACAGAGCAGGAGAGGAAGATGAACGAAGGAAACAGAGGAGGGTTTACGAAAGTACAGAGAAGAAAGAGACCCCAAAAAGGAAAGACTAGACTCAACCCTTCTTACCCAGAAGGCAACCAGAAAAGTCAGAACCAGTTCAAGATCTAGAAATGGAAACAGAAGGAGAAGAAGAGGAAGAAGAAACAAGAGAAGTCCAGGAAGAAAACAGGAAGGAAAACAAGGAAACGAACAACATAACATTGGAAAAAGAGGGAGAGAAGGGAGATCGGGAAAAAGAACTAACCCAAGAACAGATCCAAATGGAAATAGATCCGCAACAGGAACAAGAAGGAGAAGAAGAACAAATCATGAGGAAACTTCTACAGGAATGGAAACATCTGGATGAACGATTTATACCAGATGACTAGAAACAACTCTATAAGGACATGTTCCAAAGATACAAGGAAAAACGAGGAATATGGACAGCAAAGCAACCAGAGCAACTTGGATCACAAGGAGATCAGAACACAGAAACATGAACCACAAGGAAAGGTGGAAGGAAAGGAGGAAGGAGACCTATGAGTGAGACCATTCAAATGGTAGGAGATATGCTGGTGAATTCAGGGAAAGTTGTACCATTGTCAGAGGTCTTCCAACAACCCCTAAAACTATTGAAATGATTATCACAACCTGGAATATCATAGGACTGAACAGTAAGGGAAAACAAAGATATTTGAAAGAGAGACTCAGAAGGGATAAGCCAAATATAATGCTAATCCAAGAAACAAAATTACAGGAAAGAAAATTAAGAGAAGTGATGAACAACTTCAAGCCGCATTATGACATCATGGGTAAATATGTGACAGGTAGTGCAAGTGAAGTAGCAATCCTTTGGAACCAGAGGAGGTCCAATTTGAAGACTGGACTAGCATACCACACATCCTTTAGGAACAAAAAAACAGATGGAACTAAGCCACTCAGAGTCTATTCACTTTCACTAAACCCCTTCTCCCTGTCTCTGAGCTATCTACCCCGCCTAACCGGATGAAGCAAAGGAAGGAGCATCCTAGCCATTATTGAGAAGAAATGTTGCAGGCTTTGCGAGTGTATGGTGCTACTGAAATTGTGGCTTAAGCTGATTTTCACACTATCTCTATCTCTACTGCTAGCTCTACTACTTCTGGATCTACTACTGGATAATTTGCTGGATCAAGAGTTATGGACGCATTCGGATGACAAATTCAAGAATTTATGTGAAATGTGAAAATAAGATGACAACCTGTATTCAATAATGTTTATTAAATTCAGGAATTCAATGAAAAACAAGTTTCATGAATACCTTTTACAGTTTTTGATTCCCTCACAAGGGGGGCGCGAACGTATTTGATGGTTGTTCAATACAATAATTTAATAATATTTTTTTTAATAAAAAATTAACTTATTATAAATTTTAGTTTTTTAAAATTAATATATATATTTTAATAAAAATAGTATTTATAAACGTTAATTTTTAAAATGGTGTTTTTAAATATAAAATAATTAATTCTTTAAACAAATTTGGAGTAATAAATTTTATAATTAAAATTTACAATTTTAAAAGAAATCGTACTAAAATGTGTACAAAATTAATTGTATGGGCATGTGTTATTTTCTTCAGCTAATAATATAAATAAAGGGCTTCAATTCTATATCACATTTTTGTTCTTGTTCTTGTTGAAGGTTTACTTCAATCAGAACACAAAAGTGTGCTAAATCTGTTAAAATTTCTAACGTTTGGGATATTACATTATTATTATTACCAACACCACCAGAATCATCATTCCTTTTAGCTACTACACCACACCAGCCTTATTTATCTTTCCCCTTATTTTTGTTGAATCTAGACTCCACCTACACAACAACACAAACATAGCCTTTTGCAACTTTGAGCATGTTATCACTCAGAGAAAACCCTAGTTTTGGGGGTAAACTCTAAGGTAACCTCTAACCACTTTGGGACTGAAGTTGGCCCTTCAATCCAAAGGGGGATCTCTCCTCAAACTCAACTACCCTAGGTCACAACAATAATAGGTTTGTTAAACGCTCTATGACCATATCAATATGGAAGTTGCTAAACTTTGTTGGAGTATGAGAAGAAAGCATAAGGAAATGGAGTCAAATAATTTGAGTTAAGAACCTTTGGAGCTTGGTTTGTAATGATTCAATGTTCTAAAGGCATGTATTTCAACAATATGCTAGAAATTAATCATATGTAGCATGAAAGGAAGAAGAGGAATACGCTCGGAGATTTAAAAACAATGCATGATAATCATGAGTTTTGTATTTAACTCATCAACTAGAAGTTGAATGTCTGAATATAGGATATAGAGCACTGTGACATGAAATCTACATCTACTTAATGATTCATATGAGAATTTTAAACACTCAATGAATAATAAAGAAAGAAAATAACACTAAGAAAGAGACCACAAATTCTGAAAAATGAATCTTTGGCACAAAACCCCTGTACTTTTTTCCAAAATTTCTTATATTAATAAAATGCACATTATTACAATAGTTTTTCTCTTCAAAGTTCAACACTTTACATTACAGAAATCCTAGTCTTTATAGACTACTTACAAATTATTCAAGATCCAAAAATAATGGATATCAAACCTATTAGTGTCAGTATCTTCATCCCTCAGTCAGAGATCAAATCCTCTTGTTGCATTGCATATTAGGTTTCCTATTCAGTCAGTTGCATTCCATTAGGCACATGGATCATCTGATGGTAGTGGCTTTCCTACAGTTTCCCTCATGTTATCTAGCTGCTAGCTCATGTTTGTTCGTTACAAAGCATATACAGTCATGTTTTGTCTTAAAGATTACAGAAGTCTTTTTTAGGGTTTCATTGATATTAGGTCTAGGGTTTCATTAGGGTTTCATCAAAAAAGTGTTTCAAAGTGTCCAATAACAACCAACAGGCCATGAGGAGGTTCCAACATCAATAAATTTCATCATCAAGTGCTCAGAGATGTGTCTTTTCTCAAAACTCTATTTTGAGGAAAAACAGAGTATTTTTGCTTTTATGGTATAAATTTATGTAATTTTATTTTCCCATATATAAATCACTCCCCCTGCAACCCTGGTTTCTTTCCCTAGCCCCAGTAGTTCCAACCACCTACAAAACAAACAAAGCACAAGTCATTTAGTCCATCACAAAGCTCAATGAAGTGAAAAAAGTTCAAAAACATAGTTTAAAAATAAAGTAAAATTCCAAACATTATGAAAGTGGGTTTTATGAGCCAAAAATTTAAAACCTCTATGTTTATAAGTCATTTCTTCAAATTACAAAGTCATTTGCACTCTTGGAGCAAAGCAAAGACGTTTTGGAGGCGAGCAAGGCAAAGTTAGAGAAAAGGTTGCCAAAAATCAGAGACGTGGCACATTGGGTTGCGACCTTCAGTTTAAAATTGCATGGGCGCGGCGCATACACTGGGCACGACGCGTTGGGTTTGATGGGCGGCGCACATAGCCAGCAAGCCCGAAACTTCAAACATTTGCTCCAAAATCACCCAAACTGCGTGGATTGTCATTGGTACAAGTAAGTTGGGCTCCCATCATTGCTTTTCATCCAAGGTTATTGCTTTTTTGATGGTGGTCGTCCTATGGTGTTGAATAAGGAAATCAAACCCTACCAAAGAAAACAGTGCTAGGGCTTTGTATTGACTGTTTGGCTACCAAGTTATTCCTCCCACATCACACTCCCTTATTCCATTTGTCCCTTGGTTTACCTATTCCCTACATTCACATAACCCTAAATTCAATAATCCCATACCTCAATTCCCATTTCACAAAGTCCCGAATACTCTCTAACTCCCAAACCCCAGTCCTATAGAAAAACTCCCAAATCATTCCTAATCCCCTATTTCCCTAATTAAACCTGTCCCAATAGTTCCGAAATCCCTCATTGTTTCCCTTGCCTCATATCACTGTTTCCCTTGGTGGCAAGAGTCAAAACACATCAACACCGCTCCAAAACAGTCCATCCACTAGCAAACATGGCATCTAATCCTTCATATGATTATGAAGAGGATACCCACAGTGACTCACCTATAGAGGTACATGCACCCAGGAGGCCTCATAGAGGTGGCAAACATATTAGAGAAGAACCAACCACTCTTGCTGAATTACAGGCCCGCCCTCTTGCCATCTCTTGTTTTCAGCACTAGTCCTGCTATGAATTTTGTGAGAAGGTTGCTAGCATTCAGTTTCATTATGAGTTGGCTCGCTTGCTTGTGCTGCAGTTACATGATGGTCAAGCCACTCTAGCTGGTGTCACCTTTACATTAACACCAAAATCCATTTCACTAGCAACCGGTATTCCCAACATTAGAGAGCAATGGAACAAGAGGCAGCAAATTGACCGGCAACATTATTAACCATACATCAAACCTGGCTATTTGAGACAACTTAGCAGAGTATTTCCTTTCCGGTACCTCAAAGATGCTTATGCTCCTTTGATGAAATTGATCATAAGGTATTTCAGCTGTGAGGGCCAGTTTTCACGTTTGTATGCTTATCATATTAGGTTGTTGATGTATTTTACTAGGGTAAGGATGATGAACATCCCTTACTTCATTTTCCGAAACATAGAGAATATGACCACCCTTGTGCAGCACAAGACCCCTCAGCAACAGTTCAACAATATTTACCATTTTGCTCTCATTAAAATTTTGGTCATTCATCAGCTTGGCTTACAGGGCATCACTCGGGAGGATTTCATCTCTCGTGAGTTTTTTAGAGCTCCTCAGGGACCTTCAGAGGCTTTGCATGAGACAGGTGGACCTTCTTATCAGCATGAGGGTCATGAGACACATACCACTAGCATGTCGGTGTTTATCACCTATCAGAAGGGCACTAGACGGTTGTTTGCAGCAGCAAAGCGAGTGTTATCTCCACCTGGCGTGGAAGGGGCATCACTTCCGTCATCAGCACAATAGGTTCAGGAAAAAGGCAAGAGGCCACTATAGGAGGAAGGACCATCAGGTGAGCGTGAGACTGATTTCATTCTCATTGAGGGTGATGATACTGATATGGGCCCGCAAAGCACAAATCTCAAGGAAGTCATCCAAGAGCAGCAGGCGGACATTGATGCCTTGTCTATCAATTTGGATAGAGGCCAATGGACAATATAGTACCTGGAGGAAAGGAATAAGTAACTTGAAGACCAACAGGTGATTATGGAGATGCAAAACATTCGAGAGAATCACCAAGCTGCCCAAAGGAAGAGGGTGGAGTTCACTTCACTTGAGCAGGAGGTTAATGTCGATAGGGAGTCATGGCTTGGAAGTGCCAATATCCATTTGGAGAGGAAGCTAGAAAAGGCCATCAATGAGAAGAATATGCTTAGAAACTTGTCATATCATTACTTGTCGAGGAACTTGGTGTGCCAAGCTAGGATCATGGGCTTAAAGGCAAAGTTGAAAGGAGCATCAAGGAGGAAAAAAGAGCATGAAGGACTTCAGATATTGGTTGAGGCTTCCTTGGCCCAACACAATGTTTGATGGAGAAGACTCATCCCAAATTTCAAAAAATTTGGAGCACTTTTTGTATTTTTTAAATTTTTGGCACAAAAAAATGAATTTTCTGTCCTATGTGCCGCGCCATGTGGCGCTCGATTTTTCTAGGAGCCACCAAAGCATAAAAACTCAGCATTTCTAGATTTGGCATGAAAACATATGCTTGCCTACTAATGACCAAGATATTTGGACAGGTTTTGAGCCCTTAAAAAGGTCAAAAACACTCAAAAAATGACCTCATTGCCCCTATTTTGACACACAGGAAGCAGTGTTGGAAGAACTGACTTTTGGGGGGGCAAATGGAGGCCAAATTGAAAAATTCCACTTGGGTTGGAAATTAGACAGGAATACCTTTCCAACAAGCACATCCAGAGCTCATTTGGACATAGGGAAAGCCTCCAAAAGTGGATCCAAACAGGCACTATGCATAGAGAATCAGGCACGGCGCATAGCCAGTTTGACCAAGTATTGCTCTGTTTTTCGCCCAGCTTTGGCCAGTTTGACTTTTTCACTTTCATAATGGTAGATTTGTGATGTAATTTAATGTACATTGATGGATCATGATGTAAATATGTCAAATTTTCATTTGTAGAGGTAGATTCATCAATTTAAAAGTTGTTTGAAACCAAATGAATCAGTTCCCTTGTTTCTAGAGGCATGCTGTTCTGTTGCCTAATTTCTAGTTCTCAGTTTAGAATTAGTTGAAATAGCTCCTAAACATGTGAGCTTTACCCCTAGAGGCAAGGATGAGCTATGGTTGTCTATATTATGTTGTTTTTCAGTCATTAGCAAGGTTGGACTCTTGAGAAAGCCTTGAGCTTCATTGTACACTCATATCAACGTTTTGGCTAAGGAATTGAGACCAGTATTTGCAGCACTCTTTGGGATCCATGTGGCAATTTTTCTTGGTATAGTGCTTTTCTCTGTAATTGTGAATTTTTTTATGTGTTATGTATGCCATTCTCTATCTTGTTTCTTCTGAACTAAACAAACAAGAGTGTAAGTAGAATCCATTGAAATTGCAATGCTCTACTTGAAGTTTGCTTTAGTTTCTTGATGTTTTCAGCTATTTGGGGAGGATCCATGATTTCTCTTGCCCTCTTCAACATCTCACCGGTCTATTCCTTCCATCTCATTCAATTTTAGGTGCCAAAAACAATTGCCTACCTTGTCCCATTGAGATCTCTGCAGGACTGAGCCTCAATCCCCGCACCCAAAATATATCTTTCCATATGAGCCAACAAAACATCATTTTAGTAAATCAAACTCTCTTTCACTTATACCTAGCCTAAGATCAGTATTTCTATCAGTCATCTCAAGCCCTCATTGATCATTATTTGCTGAGATTGACCCGGAGAGAGCCCTCTCCTGACCTAGTAGGGCTAGCTACCAGGCTGAGCGTGGTTTGATGTTGGCCCTAGATCCTACCTTTTCAGCCTTAGGTAAATCTAGGCACTAACAAAACCTCTTCATATATTTATAGCTTACTAAATCAAATAATCAAGGAGATGAGATCTAACCCAAAGTCGAATTGATGAGGTGGCTCTCCGACTGATTGGGTGTTTTTTCTAAAAATAGAAAAAACATATATAGCGAATTCCTGAAAAATAAGCTCCAAATATCCATTCTAAACTCTAAAATTGTGATATATGTGAAAAATATGAAATAGGTTTTTGTTAATGGGTTTGTAACCGAAAAAAAACCTCTTAGTGTTTTCAAATATTCATCCCCAATTTTTCGAAAATGGGTTTTTGAAAGAGTGACTAAAACAAGAAAAATTGAATTGCAAAATCCTGAAAAATAGGCTTCAAATATCCCTTTGAATATATCAAACCATTACACTTATGTAAGAACTAAAAGAAGTTTTTTAAAATAAGTTTGATACAAACACAATCTATTTTTTTTTTTTTTGAAATTTAATTTCCAATTGTTCGGAATCTGCGCCCAAAGTTACTGTCTTTTATAGGAAAAAATAGAGTAAAATAGAACTTTATCACTCAGAAATTAATTATCAGTGCTCGGTTGATCAAATGCCCGCTCTTTGAATGACATGTGCTCCATCAGTGCATTATTTTGGACATAAAACAAAATTTGAATTTTTCCTTTGCCGCTGATACTCTATCTGTTAGAGTTTAGCTAGCCATTTTTACACATATGTGTTCCTAATCTCGTTGCCAATGAATTTTTGTTTTAAAAACCTACAATAGTGTTAATATGCTATTTGTCAGCACTTTAACATTGTTTCTTACAACTCGCCAATGACACTGAAAATGCCAGTGCATTTAAAATTAGTTTTTACAAACCAATGCTAAAACTAAAACTGTTAGTGCTTTAAAACTTATGACTAAGATTGTGATAACAAAGCATATCATCTCGTAATTCTTCCATGCACACTCATGAAGATAGTACCCTATTGGCACATTAGAGAAACCCATAGCGTTGCAAGATTGTAATCCATTATGCAATAAATGAACAAGCACGCTCTTCCAACAAGTCAATCCAAGTAATTGCCATAAATTCTCTTTGAATGTTATAGAGTCAATTCATTTAACTGAGGTTATGGTAAACATGGTTTGGTATGGACAAAGTCACATCGTTAGAAAAAGTCAGCTTCTATGGTATGCTACAACAACATGTTATGAGACCAAACAAAAATCAAGGAATTAATATTAAAAGTAGACATTTCAATAATATGAAGAAGATATTGATTGGTAGCATTTTGTTAACTTTAACGATAATGTATGTCGAGCCATGGCATATCAATTACATTTTGCATCTTGAGAGAATCTTACACTAATATATGTCAACATAATATAAATTGAATCTTTTTTTTGAGATAAGGTTTAACACAATATAATGCATGAGGTTATGATGTTCTTATGCAATGTCGAAATAGAAATATCATGGAGATGAGCGAGATATTCCAAGATGATGACTCAGAACATCTCTTTTATACCAATTTACCACCTTAGATAAAGGGTCTCCTTGTCTTTCTTCAATGACAAGTGTCGTCCTACCAATGGGAAACAATACTCCTACTATAACCAATATTCATATTATGTATGATAAAAATTAATACATGATAGCTCAACATCGTGCAGTCCTCATTGTGGGCACTATAATGTTCGAGAGTTCTGTAATTTAATTGTGCAGGAATTCTGAAGTGTGGAATGCCATGTGCAAAGTGCAAAGAAGTCCCAATTCGACCTCAAACCATTTGGTGTAGGAGTCCTAACAGTGGGTCATAAGGTAATGCCTTGACTGCGATGTCACACAGAGGCAATTAGAATAACTCTGTCAACAACAAGGGTGCGACTGATGCAGTGGGTCAAGGAAGGTGTATGAGAGGTTCCCACACTTCGAAGGGGGAAGGAGGTGAAAGTGAGTTCCAGGTTGAAAGGGATTAGTCCTAACTCAGCTAGGAACACACAACACAAAATACATCCAAAGCTTCCGAAGGAGCAGTCCACTCGGATGCGGTAGTCACATCATACAAGGTAAGATAACACATAGAGCACTCACTGGTCTATCCGAGACGTGTGTGATGGTTGTTATGACAAGGTTCATGTGAAAGGTCTATCTGATGTCTGGCATAGTAGTCGACACGAACGATGACAACATTAACAACATATGCAACATGTTAACAACATGATTCATATTGTTTCATGTGAATCGGTTCATACACAAGTACGTAAGTGCTGAAGCCCCGAAAATCGGGTCTACAACAAGGGGGATACCCACCTGGTCCGGACCTTGGTTAGCAGCTCCTTTTCTATTTGGTATAGTGGGTCCGACTAGGGATATGGGACCAGTTTCCCAATATATGTGTGTGTGTGTGTTGAGAATTGATATTTCTTTTCTAAAAGTCCCTAAGTGAAATGCTTTTATTCTAACTCTAATCTAATGACATGCAATTGTATTCTAATAAACATAAATATCTAATTCTAAACTAACCCAGGATGTAATCTTTTCGTTATCCGATCTAAAATGATTTCAAATAACAATTGGCAATAAAGATCATTCAACTGTTATGAGAAAAGAATTCAATAAAGATAAACCACTTCGTATAAAAGTTTAGATGAAACAGTTGTGAAAAACATATCGCATAATAAGCTACTCATATATTAAGCATAAATAATTTATCACCGTACAGAAGTGCCAAATGATAACTTAAACATTCACGCATCAATATATAAACAACTGAACATAAATATCACTTTAACATGAAGGAAAGAATAGTTAAGAGATAAAAGTACCATTTATAACTAGTTCTACTCATGAGCTTCAAGCAATAATGATTTATCTCTTCTTAATCCAACATCCACCAAGAGTACAAAAGTGCAACATCAGTAGTAGATATTAAATGCAGATATCAATAAATCTTGTTCCATTCATTCATCAAAACCTCCTCGGAGGGTGCAAAAGTGCATGTTCTGAGGACAAGTTTTTGACAAATTTCAGGACCATTCTCTAAATACATGAGAAGGGTTTAAATACTACTAACTAAACCTAAAAATAATTTATTACAAAAATGTAGGATACGGTTTAAATGACTATCCTTATTTTAGGCAAAAATAAAGCAAAATTAACGCTAACACTGAATCTAAAATTAAAACTAACAACTAACTATTTGTGTATCTATTCCTTGAGAAGAGTCGGTTGGCTGACTTCCGACTTTAACTGTCCCACGAAAATGGAATCGGCAAGAGCTAGTGCCATTTTCTCGGCAAAATTGATGATACATTTGAGATTCATACACTGGCTATGTGGTTTTACTAAATACGTCCAGTAAGAATCCCAATTCAACTTAGTTAATCTTTTGATTGATTTTGCCTTTTCTTGAGCCTTCTGTTTCCAGCCTCTCTACAGTTGTTGTTCATATTTACATGACCACTTTGAGGATATTTCTGATAAATACTACTGGTTTTAGAATTCAGGTTTTGCCTTTTTTTTGGCCTTTAGCGTTCTTTCCTGCAAAATTTCGGGTTTACAAGTGACTGGCAATTAGAGGCTTTCCTCTTCAAGGGGTTTTTCCCATCACGCATCGGAAACTGCCTCTATTTCTTGATCTAGGCTTCCTTGGTGCGTTTTTCGCCTCTCGCGTGCTTTTTGTTAGAGGATATAAAGCTTAAATTTTGTGGAAATAATGACTCTGTGACTTCTCGACCGTGAGTGCTAAATTGTTTATTTTTTATGTCAGTGCTATCCAATACCCATTTAACCATGTCCATGTATGGAAGAATTTTGGGTCTTGCCACTATCCGATGCAAGAATGAGCAAGCTAGCTCTGTAATAGACGCCTCAGAAGACTCATGTGAGCTTGCAGTAGCTGTAACCTCCATCATTTTGGGATTTTCTTCCTCAAGTAGACTGTACATGCCTTCCCAAGTAGTAATACCAGCATCTTTGTTACAGGCGGTGTTTGTATACAAGAGCATCATTTCTTTGTCTTCATAACTCGAAGCTTTGCCTTTCTTTCCCATAATATCCTGAATACTGCTTTGTATAGTTCTTTGTTCTTCGTTCTTGTAGTTTACAAATGAGGTGAGAATAATGATAAGAAAAAGGTGACGGGAAAGCTTTAAATGCTGAAGACATATCAAATATACCACTTTATGTGAAATGGCTCTTCGATCAGAACAAAACCATATTTCATTAATGATTGGCAACTAACTCATTGATTAACATTAAAGTGCATAACCAGGTCTCGGTTTATGGAAAAATCCTTTCGAACAACGAGCCCTAACGATCTGGGATGAGGCGATTTGTGATTTAGTTCGCAATATCGCAAATCGCAGTGTCGTAGATCGCAACATCGCTGGAACGCAATATCACAATATCGCAATATCACTGGAATGTAGCATATGACAATCATCCGTTAATGTGTTTTATGCGAAATGTGATTTGCGATATGCGCCATCGCATATCGGCAGTTGGAGGTTTTTTATTGTAAGTGATATCAAGGCATGCGATGTGATGAATGTTTTTAGTGCGTAGTTTTGCATCGCGATTTCGCAATCTTAGAATTCCGCTTGTGAAGAGGTATCCATTACCATTTTTGTGATGTGATATTTCTTAAGGAGTGATTTTATCCTACCTTATCATAAAACTTAAGTCTTTTAGATTTTTCAAACGTATTCTACTAATTTTATGATAGTAAGTTTTATTGAAAAAGGAAATACACGCACTAATTGATTTTTTTAATTTTTTGACTAAGGGCCCCCACTTATTTAGTATTAGTGATAATACTACATAAGAAGGGGGGTTGTTCCTGGCCACAACAATTGGCGATTCACTAGGAAGAACCAGTTATCTCTGCTTTTCTTTTGAATTTTCTAAACTTCCAAAATAGAAAATTTTCCAGAAAATCAAACTTTATTATAGAAAGACAAAGTACATCATGCTTTTATCTGTTAATGATATTTTGTTTCTTCTATGTTTAACTTTGATTGTTTACTTCCTTAAGCTAGTCCTTGTGTCTACATCAGTCACTACTTGGTTTATAAAGATAAAAATAAAGGCTTCTCTGTAAATCAGTTTTAAATATGCTCATTTGTCATAGGTAGAGCCTCTGCTGCCAGCAGGCCTTTATAGCCTCGACAAGGTTACCTATTACCCAGCAATGATCCTGTATCCTACTTAGAGAAATATACAATTTTCAAAGAGAAATCCATATCCACACTTATTGCTTTCATTTTCTTTTTACCCTTAAAGAACAATGTCTTGGTTTGGTAGCCAATTTATGATAGTGCCATTCACTTGATTTATAACTTTTGTTGAACAAGCTGGCTCGTGATGAGACCCCTTGTCTTTTGATTGCAACAATCTCGAGTCATTGCCCTGTTGTGGTGTGTAGTGTTGGCAAAGTCAGCAAGCTATAATATCTATGATCATGATAAGTTGGCTCGTGATGAGACCTCTTACTCTTTAAGTTAAAGTGTATCATTGGATTGTTCTCTGAACATTGTAATTCCCTAGGTGGGGAGGAAGTCACTGTTTCCTTAAGATAGCTCTGGATGACAATGGTAGAGTTTTTGGAAAGAGATTTTCTACAGAGAATCTTCGTTTTGTTATTGATACCTTTCATTAGACTGATATAAAACAATTTCCCACTAAAGGTCGCTTTTTATCAAAATTTACAAGGTTGAAACTAGTATCATTTCTAGGCCTAGAGCCTTTAACTGTATCTTTCAATAATAGTGATCAATTTTCTAGAAAGAATTATATTTATACAAGTGAAAAAACAAAATCTAAAAGAGAATATGTGCCTTTTTCGTGAATTCCAAATGTAACCATTTACAACTGGTTTTATTATGAACATAAAGAAAAACTTAATCTAAAAATAAAAGAATGATCTCCTATGGAAAAAAAATCTTTGAGGATTTGTCTATTAACAGGTAAAAACTCTATTTCTCTTGTTAAATCCTGTAACATAAAAGTAGATGGACCTATGACTTTTGTGATTCGGAAAGGGCCAAGGCACATTCGTTGAAATTTCGTATGTTTCCCTTTTTCCTCATGAGCCTTGTCCCATTTTAAGACTAGATCTCCCATCTGAAAGTCCTTTCTGGATATCATGTTTGAATCAAAAGAAGCTTGTACTAATGCTTGGTGACGAGCATGAGTTATTTTGGCCTGTTCTCATTGCTCTTCTAGCTTAATTATTTCCAGCTGCCTTAGTTGTAGGGAAGAAGTTGGTGTTCATCAATATATTGAACTAAGGCCAAAGAGGGAATTGCTAAATGAGTTGGAAGAACCACTTCTTTCCCATAAATTAAATTAAAGGGAGAAGTGCCAATGGAGGCTTTCTGTGTTATTCGGTCTGCCCATAAAGCATATATTAAAGACTTGTGCCAATTTTTGTGATTTTGATCAATGGTTCGCTTAATGATTATGATTAAGGTTTTAATTGTAGATTCAGCTAACCCATTCCCCTGTGGGTAATAATTGGTGGAGTATTTAAGCTTGAAACCCCTTTTGAGTGCAAATTTAGTCATAGCATTACCAGAAAAATATGATGCATTATCAAACATTAAAGGAGAAGGCAAACCAAACCTAGTGATTATGAATTGATCTATGAACTCGATGATTTTTTGGCATTAGCCATCTTGAGAGGCATTGCTTCTACCCATTAAGTAAAATAATATGTTGTTGTAAGGATATATCTATGCTGTTTAGAAGAGTGAGGAACAATCTCGCCTATTATGTCCAATCCCCATTGATCAAAAGGCTGCTCAATGTTGACTGGTTGTAGCGACAATGATGGTTTCTTTTGTCTCCCAGCAGCGGTTTGAAAAACTTGACATTTCCTTACGTAGTTATGTGAGTCTTTGAATAATGTGGGCCAGTAATAGCCTGCGCGTAGGATTTTATGTGCAATAGCGTTTCTAGCATAGTGTCCACCTGCTGGCCCATCGTGGAGTTCCTGCAAGACTTTTTCAGCTTCAGATTTCTTAAGACATCTAAGGAGAATAGAATCATAATTCATTCTAAAAAGAACATCGTTCACGAGCTGATATTGTTTGGCCTTTAACCTTAGAGCTCTTTTCTTGGTGTAATCGAGGTTTGAAGGAGCATATCCATTCTTTAGATAAAATATGATATCAGTGTATAATGATTCAACATCGTTTAGGCTTACCTCATACATTTGTATCTCTATAGATGGTATTTCGGAAATAAGTGATGCACCAACTAGCATTTTGCAAAAGCCTTGACCTTTTACAATACTTGCTGGTTTGATTTCTACGTCATATTCCTATAAGGAAGTAACCCAATTGGCTCTTTTCTCACCCACATCTTTCCGTACTAAGAGATTTCTTACTGCTGGAAACGGTACTATGATTTTTGTATGGGTTTTAAGCAGAAAGGGTCTGAAACATTTAATCGATTTGAAAACAGCATAAGCTTGTTTCTCTACGTCGAAATAATTTAACTCAACCCCTTGTAGATTTGAACTGAAAAAAGCAATTGGGGCTTCTGCCTTGCCTTGATTTGCTTGAGTGAGTATCACAACATATGATCTATCAGAGGCAAATGTATATAAAATAAAAGGATTGGAAAAATTCAGAGTTGCCAAAGATGGAACTTTAACAATTGCTTGTTTGATCAGATTGAATGCCTCATATTCGTCTTGGCCCCATTTGAAGATTGAGTTCTTTTTAATCATTGCTTGTAAAGGAGACACGATTCTTGAAAAATCTGGAACAAATCTCCTTACAAAATTAATCTGGCCAAGGAAAGAATGCATATCTTTTTTGTTGTGAGTTAGGGGTATTTCGGAAATATCCTTGATTTTGTCAGGATCAATATGAATTCTAGATTTTGAAATTATGAATCCAAGAAGTTTTCCTTCACTTAATGCAAAAAAGGATTTTTTCAGGTTAAGTGAAATTCCATACCTTTGACAACGTTGGAAGATCTGTTTTAAATCTCTAAGATGATTGCCCCGTTTCTTGGAATATATAGTTATATCATCCAAGTAGATTACCACTGATTTTTTAACTAATCCCTTGAATGCGATGTCCATGGCTCTCTGAAATGTGGCATCAGCGTTGATCCGACCAAAGGGCATCTTTTGATATGCATAAGTGCCCCATTTGGTTCTAAACGTGGTTTTTAATTGATCATCGGGATGGAATAACACTTGGTTGAAGCTTGAGAATCCATCCAAGAAGGACATTAATTCCGACCCTATGACTGCTTGCAGTATTTGCTCCATGGGAGGCAAAGGAAAATTATCCTTTTGGCAGGCTTTGTTAAGATTTCGAAAGTCAATGCAAATTATAATATCTCCGTTCTTCTTTCTGATGGAACCATATTGGAAACCCATTTAGAATGTCGAACAGGAAAAATGATTTTGGCTTTCAATAACTTATTGAGCTCATATTTGATCTGTTTTTCTAGATTGGGATGGATCTTTCTCAGTTTTTGTTGGATAGGTTTTTCATCATTTATCATTGCGATAGTATGTTGGATGATAGAAGTGTCATAAGTTTTGAGTTCATCATAGTTCCAAGCAAAGACACCTTTGTATTGTTTCAAGAGATGAACATATGCTAACTTTTCTTCGGGAGCTAGGCCAAGGCCTAGATTGATATTATGTGGTTTGGTATCAGTGCCTAGATTTACTAATTCACAGTTCAAAGTTGAACTTTAAAGTTTTGAATTGGTAGATCTTTTGAATCGATCTTTTAAATCATAAAGGTCTTCTAACTTGACTACTGACTTTGGCATATCATTATTAGTGCTATCTTGTTGTAATTGTTTGTCATGTTGGTCTTCATCAATTATTTGATTGGTGTAAGATCCTTCAAACGTGAGGAAGCTTACAATATCAGGATCATCGTTGAAAATCCTCCAATTGGTAATGTTATCAGGAATCGAGGGTCTAAAGATTAATTCGATTGACAATCAATCAGGGCTATAGTCTTCTAAAGGAATGAGCTTGGAAGCTACGTTAGCTAGTAGGTTTGCACGAGCATTCTGGAGCCTGGGAATTGATGAAATATTAAATGCTATAAAGTGTTCAGTCAAATCTTGAACTAAAGATTGGTAATGCTTTAAATGACCTGATAAACAATGTATAGTATTACGTACCTGTCTAATTACAATTTCAGAATCTCCGAAAACTTGTAGATATTTGATGTCTAATCCGATTGCTTTGTATAATCCTTGGACTAAAGCCTCATATTTTGTGGTATTATTGGTGCAATCGAACTCTATTCTACACGTTAGCATATTTTTGTTTCCCTCTAGACTGATTAACACATATCCTGCTCCTGCTCCTTCGTTAGACTTAGAACCGTCAAAAAATAACTTCCAAAATAAAGATTTATTTGTAGGACTATCTATAAAATTAATACATTTAGAACTATCTGTTTGAGAAATTTTTTCTACTTGAGATAAAACAAAATGTTCTAAGTAAGGTGAAGTACGAGCATTAAAATTTCCTAAGAAAGAATCAACTGAGTAGTTGCCAATGATAATATTGTTGTATGCTACCGGTTCATTCTCTCCTTCTAGTTCTATTACTATGTATTTTTGTTGTCTTTCTCACTCAAACTTTATCTGATTTGGTTTACCATTGTAAAGGAGCCACATTTGTGACTAATCAGTTGCAAAGTATCCATGAAGTTTTTTTGACCAATCTCCGCTAAGAATTAAGCCATAAAATTCTGGAATATCTACGACTAAAATGTCAATAACTTGACATACCTTTGGATTAGATGACAGCCTTATGGTAACCTGATTTAATTCGCCAATCACTTCAACTTGCGATCGATCTAACTGAACTATGCGTATAGTAGATTTTTGTGGTTGAACGTTCAACTTTGCACATATTGATTTTGGTAAAATATTAGATGAAGCTCCAGAATCCACTAAACAATTATGCAAAATTTTATTGAAAACTTCGTAAGTAAGAAGAAATGGCATAGTATGAGATCTCGACCTTCCTCCAATTAAAGCGATATCATTTGGATCAACTTTATTAATCACATTAGTCAGAGGTCTTCCCATTTCATGGGAAACTTTAGAGATTACAGCGGTAGGCAAGGGTGTAACTGGTACAACATGTAATTCTTTCAAAAGTACCTATTGCTGGTGTTTTAACTTGCTCAATTCGTAAAAAGTGATGTTAGCCCTAGTCTTTTTCATGTCTTCTATAATATTATACTCCATTTCATCCGAAATGATCAGTGTTTTTGATGGAGTTGATGAATCTGTTTGGACTGGGCTGGTTTGAGTCGCTTTAGGTGTCGTTTTCTTGGCTGCGATTTTATCCTTAGTCATTGGTCTTGCGCTCTTTGGCTTAGGAGTAGGTTGAGGAGGATCAAGCTGATTTCTACTTCGAGTACTAACCAGAGATGCCTCTTGATCCTCTTCATCTGGGAGGATGAAATCCCAGATACCTTGTACCTCTACAACTTCTTCTTCATCGGTAGGTTCTTCAGTAGCAATCTCCTCTTCTTCTTCTTCTGATTCAGCACTTGTGATAGCATTTGGCGGCTTTGAATCGGTCGAAGGGTTTCTTTTATAGGGCTTATATGGCTTTTTAGAAGAAGTTTCTGCCACTTGTTTCTTAATATCAACCATTTCGTTAGACATGGTTTTCAAAACTTTCTGCAATCCTTCTAAATCGAACGGATCTTTCACAAAAAAGATAGAAAAGATAGTTGAATGCCTTAGAATTCAGACTCTTCGAGGGGGCAACCTCTTTTACATTACACAAATGAGCAATTCTTGGATGATTCAAATGACAAAACCTCCTTTCTATATATAGGAGTCTAAGGAGTCACAATATAACCTAGCCAACCTAACAATAATAATATAAAGCCACAAAATAACAATAGAGGGATTCTTTGGGGCACAATAATAACAATATGGGGACAATAGGGGCACAAAAATATTAATAAGGGATACAACTACAATAATAATGGGGTAATCACTAGTATTATAAGAACCTAACAAATTTCAAGAGGGATAAAATCACCATAGCAGGGATGGATTTCATCATATAAGCAGATGTCATAGCTTCAGCCCCAGGTATCTCTATAAAATAATAAATTTGTTTTAAGGGGATGGATTTGGACATTGAAAACTACAAAGTCTTCCTGAAATCACACTACTAAGATGCTCCCACTCATATCTTTCCTTTCAGGTAATTGTTGGATAGATATGCTCCTTTGATGAAGGTGATTATGAAGTATTTGATTTGTGAAGGGAGGTTTTCTAGGTTGTATCAATATCACATAAGGCTATTGATGCACTTCATTGCCATCAAACCACTGAACTTGCCCCATTACTTATTCAGGAGCCTAGTCAAGATGACTGAGAAAGTACAAAGCAAAGGGAGAGATCATCATGAAAGTTTATTTCCTCATGGTTTGGTCAAAGTTATAATTCTTCCTCAGCTTTCATAGGTTAACATACCATGGGAGACATTCATGAAAGCAACTTCTCTTATGCCTACCATTAGTCAACCTAATAGTCAAAGCACTCCATTAGCACCATCTAGGCCACAGGAGGTTGGCTCATCAAGTAGGTCATTAATGACAAAGACACCTAGGGAAGAGATTACAAATACTTATAGAAGAGGTAAAATATTGGTGTTTTCCCTTGAAATAGTTGAGATGCATAGACCTAGAACTAGGGCTCAAACTAAGATGCTTCCTAGGGGGACTATTAGTGAGGAAAGAGTCCAGCCTAGCACTATGAGACAAGAATCATTAAGAGGCAAAGAAGATACACCATTGCACAATGAAGAACAAGCATCTCTTGGTTTAGACATGGCTAACCTAAAAGAACACAATGAAGACAAAGAAGCTGAAGACATAATCAAAGAGAAAGAGGCACAGATCAGGGAGCTCAAAGATGATCTTGCCAAGGAAAATTTCACGGTGGCTCTCTTGAAACAAGAGAATAGGAAATTGAAGCTAAGCCTAATGCAACAAGGTAAATCACATGAAGAGCCTCCATCATCCAGCATGGAAGGTAAGGGAAAAGGTAAGGCATTCATTGATGAAGCAAAGCAAGACTAAGACACATAGGTACAGTCAAAGAGACCCACAACCAGAGCCATGATTAAGAAGGGACAACAAGTATAAAATCCTCCTCCTACTCAAACCCTAAAAACATTTCATGACTCCATAGTAGCTGAAATTGAAGAGGACAAGAAATATTGGTTTGAGAGAGTGAATGTGTACCTAGAGAAGGTTGTGAGGAAGGAAGAAAGAAACACTACCCTGCAGAGGCATATGGCAAGGCACTATTATGTAAGAAACATGGTGTGCAAGATGACGGTTAGGAACATGAAGAGAAGGCTTAAGAAAGCCCTAATCAAGCTTAAGAAGAGAGATAAATTGGATTTTCTATCTTATCCATCTCTAGTTGTCTAAGCCATGACTAAAAAAATGAAGAAGCGGAAAATTTTGGGAATTTTTTGACAAATTTTGAGTTTTTTTATTAATTCTGGAAATTTTGATGTACAGAACCACAACATGGCCACACTATGATTCTTATCAAAGCATCCAAATGAGGAATGACACACATATCCAAGTTTCTCTTGACTTATACATCACAAATATATACTTGGTCTCTCATGTCAGCTCATAGTTTTGAAGGAAAAGTAAAAGAAACTAGCAATTTTTCATGTTTCTTCCATTGTTCTGGACCCCACGCTACGCTTCTAGAGTAGTCTTAGGAGATTGGATTTTTAGGTGTCTTGGAGGTGGATTTTTGCAGGCTTGAATCTTTAGAGGTCTTCTAGACATTCTCAAATACCTTCACCAACCATCAGTTCAACTCAGAGATCAAGCAAATCCGCCAAAAAACTCCTCAAAGACCACCCTACATTTCTACTAGACCACGTTGCACTTATGAGTTTTTTGTTGCGCTTATGTGGGAAAGCCAGATTTTGAGTTTTGCTTGGTCAAAGTCAACTTTGGCTGATGTAATTAGTGTCAACATATTTTTACTTGATGTAGTTGAATATTATAATGATGGTTAGAGTGGATATTTTTTAATTAAATGCTCTTAAGTCAAATTCAAATCAATTTATGGAAAAGAGGAAAGTAGTTTCTAACTACTCATGATGTGGCAGGGATTAGGTAGGAGTAGGAAATCAGTTTCTAAGAAGAAGGATTTGACCTCTGAGAGGTGGAATGTTGTTCTACATCTATATGTAGTAAAAATGAACTCATAGAGGGAGTTGGATTCCTAAAGCTCATCTCTTGGACTAGTGTATTAAACATTTTTGCAGAAATATAAGTAGTTGCAGCTATTTTCATGTGATTCTTGTGATGTAGTTTGTGGCACTGTGTTTCTTCAGTTTTCTTTATGCATTTGATGATTAAGTATTTCAACATTCATTTATATTCTTCTGGTGATTATCTCTTAAGTTTTAAAGAATATTTCATGATCAATATGCTCTGTTTTATTTGAGGTTTTCACATAAGTGTTTTCTCTTCTAAGCAAATGAATTCATACTTATATGCTCATTTTGCTTTTTCTTTTTCCCTCACCATACTACAATGACAAAATTTTGTGCCACTGATTGTATTTACCTTGCCCCATCTTATCTTTGCAACTGATCATTTGGGATTCTTGACCTAGTTTTTATACCTAGCGCTTCTGTCCAACACACTCTAAATCAAACCCTACTATGCCAATTACCTAGCCTAAAATCTACATGTTCTCCAGTCACTTTTATTGATTGTGATATTGTTTGAGAGAGCCCTCTCTGATTTGGTAGGGCTATATAACAAGTCAAAAGTTGGTTTGAGGTTACCTCCTTCGGTCTCCTTTCACATCCATGGGAAACTGAGGAGTGCTAACAACTTAAAACATAAAAAAGGGTCAATTAAACCCACATATACATATAAGAACACAACTCTCTTTGCCCTTTTCTCATTGTTGATGAAATAAGAAAAAACAACTTGTTTTAAGCACTTAATTTTATATATAAGCGCTTAATACTGATCATTGTAGCACTTGATATTCACTAAGGGTACTAATTCTAGGAGAGCTATCTTTTACAACTGGGTTGTTTGTGAGCACTTGATATTCACTAAGGGTACTAATTCTAGGAGAGCCATCTTTTACATTTGGGTTGTTTGTGAGCACTTAAAACAGTTGATATTTACATGTAAATTTGTGGATGGATAGTGTGTAAATACTTGTGAAAGATTATTTTTACATGTGGGGAACTCATGGGTAGTTTGCGGCCCATTGTGAGAGATGATGCAAGCCAAGTTGATTTCTTCATGTAGGTAATGTTAAGGGAGAGATGTTGCAAATTGAGAGATAGCTTAGATCACACACCATTTTCATGAAGATACTAGTTGTCTTATATCTAAGCAAGGTGATTTTTTTTCTCATGAATTTAGTGCTTTATTATTATGACCCTTTAAAAGATCTTAGCACCCTCAATATAGAATCAAGCCATTATTACAATAAATCGAGAAAGAGACAAAAAAATGCAATAAAATGCAATATATAATTTGAATTAGTCATAGTGCTATTCAAATAAAAATTCATATTTATTAAGCAATAAAACTTCATATTTATCAGGCATCCATATTCTCTATGGGGCTTGTGAGCCTAAACTAGTAAATTAAAACTAGAATGCCTAAATTTTGGGAAGGTAGTTATTAAATGTGCATATTATTGAAGAATCTTTAGATAAATAAATGCGTTAATTTCCATTTTAAACAAATGATATTGACATATTTTCTTTATATATTGAAAAATAAAGGTTAAAAAACATGTGGTTATTTCAACGTAAACACAGAGAGTTCCTTTAAATTTGTACTCTTCCATTGCAGTTATACTCAAGTTAGATTAGTTTATTACCAAGAATACTATTCTAATAACAAATGAAGATAAGATTATTCCCATCTCGTAAAGCCATGAAGTTTTCAATCTCTTAGGTTTATCATGCTACAATGGAATATAAATTAGCTTTTTGATTTCAAAAAGAATATTCATTGGTTGGTGCAAGATAATGCTACCAAATTATGATAGGCTAATTGCAATAGAAATATGGAAAAACAAAATTTTGATCACTAAAAGGAATTATTAGAAGCATTTACACAATTTTTTAGGACATCATGTAAAAGGATGAGATGTAGATAATCAGTTTGTTTTCTTAAATATATAAATTTTATTTATATAAAATTGGTGTAACTTAAAAAAATGGTGCTTTTCTCAAATTGGTATGTTAATTTTTCTCTAAAGCATAATGCATATCTTCATGTTAGGCCCCAGGTTTGGTATGTAATGATGGAATTTTTTGAAACAAATTTGAATGATTTTTCTCTAAAACATGATGCATATCTTCGTGTTAGGCCTTAGGTTTGGTTATGATTGTATATAACTAAGGGATATTGTGCATCAAATTATTTTTCCATAATATTGAATGTTGATTTTATATTATTTTAAATTAAGAAATGAAGCCTTAAAATGGCGAGGTCAATTGCTAGCATTGCTAAGAGGTTCTTATCATATTCATATTTTCTTTTTTACTACATAGTTTCTCATATATTGTAGTGTGGGTTTTTTTTTTCAAAACAAGTCAACCAATCAAATGTTATAGTGGAAATAAAAGACATGATTTTTTTATAATTTTGTTATATGTCCAAATAAATTAAATACAAAAATAATAATTTAATTCCATATGTATATATATATATATATATATATATAGAGAGAGAGAGAAGAGAGAGAGAGAGAGAGAGAGAGAGAGAGAGAGAGATTTTGTGTGTGTTTGCATACATTCTATATATGTGTTGAGGAATCATGGTTGAAAATCAAGAAGTTGTAAAAATGGATGTGTTTTGATTTATATGGAACAAACTAAGTTGTTTGTCACCAAAAACCTAAAACCAAAGAGGCCACCTCATTCACCATGTAACTGGAAAAGGTGTCCCCACCGAATATATTTTTAAATTAGTAACACGTGCACATTAATAAATCACATGCTTTTTAAAAAGACACATGTGTTATATAATGAACACACATTGTATAACACACACACACACATGCTCATTTCCCATCTTCTTCTATCTTTGTTTCTGTCTCTATCTCTCCATCCTTCCCCCCTCTCACTTTGTTTCCCTCTTCGTCCTTTTCCTCTTTATTCCTTTCTCTTTGGTTATCTATTTCTATCTTTGTGTTGAAAAATCTAGCAAGCAATTTTCAATTTGATTTTGCCTTGATTAAATTGAGAAAATTCAGATTTCCACAACAATAGATAACTTGGATGCAGTTAATTGACGTGACATGGCTCTTGTCACTGAGTTATATTAGTAAATTTAATTTGGAGGAGTTAGAGTTCAGTTAAGCATGTGTGATTGCTAATTTGTAGAAATCAAGGTCAGTTATCTTAGGTTGTTTTCAACCAAACTAGTTCTAACTGTTGGAGGACATAGTAGAAGGTCAGTTGTGTAGTGGGACTTCAGTCAAACTCAATGATGATCTAGTTAATTGATCTATTAGCCCAAAATAGCTAGTGCATGCAGAGAATTCGAGTTCCCCAACTATGGTGGATACTCGAGAGTCCAAGGAAGTATAACATCAATTGTAGATTAGTCTTGAGTGCATAGGTGTTTCATGCAGTCAAATGATCATCCTTGGGAATTACATAATTAATTTGAGGAATTTCCTAAATAATGAGGGCCTAATTTATCAAGGAATTATGAAAGGAAATAGGGGCTCAAACAAAGGCATAATTTGACTAAGTTTGGGTCAGAGCTTCTTAGTGAGTAGTGAGATAGGTTATTCACTTGCAAGTTGTGCTCAGTTGAGCAGAGAAATTGTAATACATCTATATTCAGTAGATTAATGCAAGCATACATTGGGGTTTTTAGCATATTTCTTTCCCTAGAAAAATACTATGTGCATGTGTGTTATTTCTCATTGCATGTTTGTGATTGATGTTCTAAATTGTGAATTGATTTCCGCATAACAATAGAGTAGGTTTGTGTCTTATGAGTCTGATTAAAACTTCATGAGCAGTTGCAAATATACATCATAATTTCTACAATTTATCCTTATGTCTCCCTCCTATAGTAGGATCTCTGCCCTTCACTAAGTGTAGGTTTTAACTCCATACGGAAATTACCTGCATACAAATTCTAAAAATAGAAAATAAACAATGGCGAGACCATAACACATAAAACAAATATACACAGAGATTTTCCCCTGGATCCCAAAATCGGGACTACCAGATTGATTTTTTGTTATATTCCTTTCAATGTTACAATACATATATATACATGCCAAAGCATCCATAAACACCAATCCATTACCACTAGATTAGAAAATAACCGTAGTTCCCCTAACCGGATCTACAAAATACCATGGACCAAAAATCGTTGCGCTCAAAACCATGTGTGAAATCCATGCACAAAACCATAGGTAGGTCTAGCCACCTAATATAGGGTCCAAAGAATATTTCCCGGGGAACTGCCTCGGATCCCGTGCAAGGGGGATACTACCCCTATGCATACCCCCCTATAAGCATGTGTGATTGCTAATTTGTAGCAATCAAGGCCAGCTATCTCTGGTTGTTTTCAACCAAACTAGTTCTAACTGTTGGAGGACCTAGTAGAAGGCCAGTTGTGTAGTGGGACTTCAGTAAAACTCAATGATGATCTAGTTAACTGATCTAATAGCCCAAATAGCTAGTACATGTAGAGAATTTGAGTTCCCCAGTTGTGGTGGAGATTCCAAGGTAGTGTAACATTAGTTTTAGACTAGTCTTGAATGTAAAGCTGTTGCATTCAGTCAGATGATCATCCTTGGGAATTACACAATCAATTTGAGGAATTTACTAAATAATGAGGGCCTAGTTTATCAAGGAATTACGCAAGGAAATAGGGGCTCAAGCAGAGGCATACTTTTACTAAGTTTGAGTCAGATCTTCTTAGTGAGTAGAGAGATAGGTTATTCACTTGCAGGTTGTGCTCAATTGAGCAAAGAAATTTTAATACATCTATATTCACCAGATTAATACAAGCATACTTTGGGGTTTTTAGCAGATTTCTTTCCCTGGAAAAATATTGTCTGTATGTGTGTTATTTCTCATTACATGTTTGTGATTGATGTTCTAAATTTTGAATTGATTTTTGCATAACAGTGGAGTAGGTTTGTGTGTTATAATTTTGATTAAAACTTCATAAGCAGTTGCAAATATACATCATACTTTCTACACTTTATCCTTGTGTTGCCCTCTTATAGTAGGATCTCTCCCCCCTTCACTAAGTGTAGGTTTTAACATCGTACAGAAATTATTTGCATATGAATTCTAAAAATAGAAAATAAACAATGGTGAGAGCATAACACATAAAACAAATATATACAAAGATTTTGCGCTAGATCCTAAAACCAGGACTACCAGATTGATTTTTCATTATGTTCCTTCAATGTTACAATACATATATATACATGTCGAAGCATCCATAAACCCTAATTGATTAACCTTGGATTAGAAAATAGCCATAGTTCCCTTGACTGGATCTACAAAATACCATGGACAGAAAACTATCGCACCCAAAACCATGTGCGAAATCCAGGCACAAAACCATAGGTAGGCCTACCCACCTAATATAGGGTCCAAAAAAAAATTCCTGGAGACGCCGTGCACGGGGGCTATCGCCCCCCTACATACCCCCTATAAGCATGTGTGATTGCTAATTTGTAGCAATCAATGTTAGTTATCTCAGGTTGTTTTCAACCAAACTAGTTATAACTATTAAAGGACCTAGTAGAAGGTCATGTAGTGGAACTTCAATAAAACTCAAGGATGATCTAGTTAACTGATCTATTAGCCCAAAATAGCTAGTGCATGTATTGAGTTCCCTAGCTGTGGTGGAGAGTCCAAGGCAGTGTAACATCAGTTGTATACTAGTCTTGAGTGTATAGGTGTCGCATGGAGTCAGATGATCATCCTTGGGAATTACACAATCAATTTGAGGAATTTCCTAAATAATGAGGGCCTACTTTATCAAGGAATTACATAAGGAAGTAGGGGCTCAAGAAGAGGCATAATTTAACTATGTTTGGGTTAGAGCTTCTTAGTGAGCAGTGAGATAGGTTATTCACTTGTAGGTTCTGCTCAGTTGAGCAAAGAAATTGTAATACATCTATATTCACCAGATTAATGCAATCATACATTGCGGTTTTTAGTAGATTTCTTTCCTTGGAAAAATATTGTGTGCATGTGTGTTATTTCTCATTGCATGTTTGTGATTGATGTTCTAAATTGTGAATTGATTTCTGCATAACAGTAGAGTAGGTTCGTGTCTTATGATTTTGATTAAAACTTCATGAGAAATTGCAAATATACATCATAATTTCTACACTTTATACTTATGTCTCCATCCTATAGTAGGATCTCTCCCCCCTTCACTAAGTGTAGGTTTTAACCCCATACATAAATTACTTGCATACGAATTCTAAAAATAAAAAATAAACAATGGCAAGAGCATAACACATAAAACAAATATACACAGAGATTTTCCCCTGGATACCAAAACCGGGACTACCAGATTGATTTTTCATTATGTTCCTTTCAATGTTATAATACATATATATACATGCAGAAGCATCCATAAACCCCAATCCATTAACCTTGGATTAGAACATAATCATAGTTCCCTTGACTGGATGTACAAAATACCATAGACCAAAAACCAGCGCGCTCAAAACCATGTGTGATATCCATACACAAAAACATAGGTAGGTCTGCCCACCTAATATAGGGTTGAAAAAAAATTCTCGGGCACTGCCCCAGACCCCGTGCAGGAGGGATGCCGCCCCCTGCATACATTCCCTGTAAACATGTGTGATTGCTAATTTGTAGCAATCAAGGTCAGTTATCTCAGGTTTTTTTCAACCAAACTAGTTCTAATTGTTGGAGGACCTAATAGAAGGTCAGCTGTGTAGTGGGACTTCAATCAAACTCAAAGATGATCTAGTTAACTGATCTATTAGCCCAAAATAGCTAGTGCATGCAAAGAATTTGATTTCCCCTGCTGTGGTGGAGAATCCAAGGCAGTGTAACATCATTTGTAGACTAGTCCTGAGTGTATAGGTGTTGCATGAAGTGAGATGATCATCCTTGGGAATTACACAATCAATTTGAGGAATTTCCTAAATAATGAGGGCCTAATATAAAGGAATTATGCAAGGAAATAGGGGCTCAAGCAGAGGCATAATTTGACTAAGTTTGGTTAGAGCTTCTCAGTGAGCAAAGAGATTGGTTATTCACTTGCAGGTTGTGCTCATTTGAGAAAAGATATTGTAATACATCTATATATACTAGATTAATGGAAGCATACATTGGGGTTTTTAGTAGATTTATTTCCCTGGAAAAATATTGTGTGCATGTGTGTTATTTCTCATTGCATGTTTGTGATTGATGTTATAAATTGTGAATTGATTTCCGCATAACAGTGGAGTAGGTTTGTGTCTTATGATTTTGATTAAAACTTCATGAATGCAAATATACATCATAATATCTAAACTTTATCCTTATGTCTCCCTCCTATAGTAGGATCTCTCCCCCCTTCACTAAGAATCCTCTTCCCTAACCGCCCCACTCC
>APFE030950533.1:9572-25590 GCA_000404065.3 Pinus taeda | reverse complement strand
TCTCTCAATTTTCCCTATTCCCTCCTCTCTTTTTCTCTCTCATTTCTCTTCCTCCCCCCCCCCTTTACTCCGCCCCCACTCTTCATCCTTTTCTCTCTCCCTATCCATTTCTCTCTTTGTGATTATTTATTCCTAATATATCCCTCTCTCTTTTATTTTTTAAGCGTCCCTCCCCCTCTCTCCCTCTCTCCTCCCATGTTTCCCTCATCTATCGGCCTCTTTCCCTATCCCTTCCTTTATCTTTCATTGGACATATGACTCCATATTTATATCTATCCACTCTTTCCTTATTTTATTGTCTTTCTCTATCTCCCCTTTACCACAACTCTCTCTCTCTCTCTCTCTCTCTCTCTCTCTCTCAAATCTCTCTCTCTTTCTCTCACTCCCTCCCTCCCCCTACATTTCTCTCTCTCTCTCTCTCTCTCTCTCTCTCTCTCTCTCTCTCCCTCCCTCCCTCATACATCTCTCTCTCTCTCTCTCTCTCTCTCTCTCTCTCTCTCCTACATCTCTCTCTCTCTCTCCCTCCCTCCCTCCTACATCTCTCTCTCTCTCTCTCTCTACATCTCCTCCTACATTGTTCTCTCGCTTTCTCTCTCTCTCTCCATCTCCCTCCTACATCCTTCTCTCTCTCTCTCTCTCTCTCTCTCTCTCTCTCTCTCTCTCTCTCTCTACTGGACTTATGCAGGAATGCAACAAAATACAAATATACACATAAACACAGAGATGCAATGGAAATAAAACTTCCTTTCATTAATATCAAAGAATTGAAATATGCGTACATACAAAAATGGAAATGAACTAGCTCGAGTGATGGTAGCTTATCTCTAAGAAGAGATGTGGTAGCTACATGCCTCCAAACTATGTTAGAATGAGGCTCAAAGATATATTTATTATTGAGAAACAATGGAAAACCCTAAACATCCAAAAACCAAACCCTAGGATATGAAGTGCCAAAACTATGGGCCCCTTTCAGATAAACTGGTACATCAACTTCTTGGGATTGTAACTTTTGGCATACGATTTATGTTTGGCTATCATAATACCTCGTTTGGAAGAAATTGAAGAGGAGCCTGAAAAAAAATAGTAAACAAGTATAATGCTTTTCTGGTATGTCCGTATTCCCTAAAAACATATTTTATTACCTCAAATGGCTCTAGAACTTTAGGACCCAAAAAACTGCGAAAAATAGTAAGTGTGCTACAATTAAGGAAAATAAAATGAAACAATGGTGGGGGTCCAAGTGGAATAGTAAGGTGGCCACAAATATCCACTTGGATCAGTCCTCCCACATTAGGAAGCAATGTTCTCATTGCATTGGGTGCCTCCATGAGATGGGGAAACTTCTGCTGAACTTGGTCCCTAGTGAGCCACTTGCCTTGGTGTAGAAGTTGGCCAACTTTTACAACCTAATACATTTGGATCTTTTCTTGGCAAGTGTTCTTGATCTGCGTGTCCATGATCTGATCATTTGTGGCCTATTCCATGCATTCCAGGTTTAACTCTGTTGGTGTGAGATATTCTGCAATGTCTAATGTGTCTAATAATGGTGGAAAGTATGGTCGAAGATGGTCCACATTGAACACTAGGTGCAGGCCAAGGAATGGTGGAATGTTGAGTTTGAAATCATTGTCCTCTACAGCCTTAGTGATAGTGATGGGAAAATCTTGTGGTGGGTCTGAATGAGGCACTCCTTCTCCAAATGTAACCAAACTTTGTCGCCCACCTGGAACTTGTGTGGCACCCGATGGTGATCATGACGTTGCTTGTACTTAGCATTGACTTTGTCCAATATTTCATGGACCTTCAGGAAGATGTGATGGATGTGCTCAATGAAGTTTTTAGCCTTGTCAGCTTCAGACTGGACATGAGTTGAATCTTCTTGAGTAGTTGCAAATGGTATGGCCACATAGATGGGACATAATGGCTAGAATCCCAATCCCACCTGTAAGGGGTTGTAGCCAGTTGAGCTATGGATATCTCTTTTGTAGTTGTGTTGGACATAGGGGAGGCTTTCATCCCATTTACATGGATTCTTCGAGTTGTACATACATAGAATGTGTACGATCATCATGTTGGTGACCTATGTTTGGCCATTGGTTTGGGGGTGGAAAGTCGTGGACTTAGTGAGCTTGGTATCCAACATTGACCATATACTTGACCAAAATGTACTTAGGAACCTTCTGACTTGATATGAGATAATGGACTGTGGGATCCAAAAATTTAACCACACTCGTTCAAAGAAGAGCTTAGCAGTGACTTATGTTTTGATACCCTTCTTGCAGGCTACCAAAATGGTCATCTTAGAAAATCTGTCGGTTTGGCAATGGCACAGGTAGTGCAAGACTTGATGTACTTCCCAACATCTTATCAAAGTTTCAGCCAATAACAATACTTCTGCAGTATTGCCACTATTTTCTCTACCCCAAAATGTTCAGCGACCTGACTTTAGTGCGCCTCCCAAATCATCTTGGCACACTCACTTCAAGGAATACAAAGGTGTCCTAGGTGGCATAACAGTGCATCTTGGAGGTGAAATTTCAGAACTTGATTGCCTTCCAAGAGCGTCTTCTATGTGTTTCCAAATTTTGGATCGCTCCTTCAAAGATGCAGCCACCCTGCCATCTTGTGCCCACAAGAGTCATGCAAAATGGTCAGCACCATGACCGATGGTAGGTTGAGGCAATCTGTAACATTGGTGGTGTTTCTCTTCTTGTACATAATGTTCAAATGGAACTGTTGTAGGTATGTGTACCACTTTTGATGGCGATCATTCAATAACTTCCCTTGTGTCTATATGAACTACAGAGGTCAGTGGTCTATGTTGATGATCGTTTCCTTCCCCAAAATGTAATGCTTCCATTGTTGGAAGGCCTAAATAAAGGAATACATCTCTTTATCATATGTGGGATAATTTTGGACTATGTCTGAAAGTGTCTCACTGTGATATGCCACTAGATGCCCCTGCTGAGTCAAAGGCATCTGTCTCGATATCGAATGGTTGTTGCATGTCTGGTAATGTGAGCACTAGTGCAAAGTAGAGGTGGTGCTTCAACTCAGAAAACACATTTTGTTGTGATTCAAACAAAAATAATTTTTCTTTTTCTCCTCCCTTAATGACTTGACTCAAAGGCTAATTTATATGAGGCAACTTGTGGTAGAAGTTGGAAATACCCAGAAAGCTGTGGAGTTTTATTGGAGTGGTTGGGGCTAGCCAATCATGAATGACTTGTATCTTGGCTGGCTCCACATACACAACCACTCATTAATGATTTTCCCCAGATATTGAACCTCGGTCCCAAAAGTGCATTTCTCTAAATTGGCACACAACTTGTGTTTCCGCAAGGTTTGGAAGACCTATCAAATATGGTGGAGGTGTTCTTCCCAACTCCCGATGAAGATCATAATGTTGTCCAAATATACCACCACGAATGAGTTAGTGACGGGTCACAAGATGTCATCCATCAACCTCATGAAGGTTGTGGGGGCCTTCATCAACCCGAAAGGCATGACCAACCATTCGAAAATGCACTCCTTGGATTTGAAGGCACACTTCCACACATCAAAGGGTTCGATCGGTTCTTGGTGATAACCAGAATTCAAGTCAATCTTGTTCAAATATTTGGCCCCCTTGAGCTGCTCCAGAAGGTCATCAATCCACGGGATTGGATACCTATTCAAGGGAGTGATCTTATTCAGCACCCAATAGTCAATATAGAGTCTCTAGGTCCTATCCTTCTTTTGTACCAACACGATCAAGCTCCCACAAGGTGATGAACTTGGCATGATGTGACCTTTCTGCAACAACTCCTAAATATGCCTCTTGTTTTCACCGTTCTCCAGAACAGAGCATCAATAGATCAGTGCATTGGGTAGCATTGCTCCCGATGTCATATCAATGGAGTGCTTGACCTAACAGTGTAGAGGTACCCCTGTGGGTGAGGTGAAGATGTCCTTGTACTCCTCTACAACCTTGTCCATATGTTGTTGTTGTTGTGCAAAGGAGAACTGTGTGGAGGTCATGGCCATAATCTTCTTCTTTCCCTCAGGGCGAATAATAAGGAAAACAAATTTCCCAGTCTGGGAAATGATATTGTTGCATTGCTTCATAGTTATTAAAGAAACGAAAATAGGTGGTGCGACCTACAGTATCTTGTAAAACTTATTGTCCAAAGTAATAATAACAGTGAAAGGCCTAGACTCATACAGTGATAATAACAGTGTGAGGCCTTCATAAGTATGGTTTTCTTAATAAAACATCCAAAATTCAAGAGGAGCAACATCACACAATACTTCATCTATGAAGGGCTTCTTGTTGTAGGGAAGGCGACATTATTGGCTGACGTAGAGATCTGACCCTTGGTGAGACCACTCGATGGTATATGGTTGCAGGTGTGGTTTCGTTGGTAGGCCCAACTGCTTCACGAGCTTTGTTGAAGTGAGGTTCTTTTTTCTCCCACTATCGACAATGAGATACAACGGAGAACCCTTCACCCACATTTGTGAGTGGAAGAGTCGCTCCCCCCTCATCTGGATCTTCGAGCTCATCCTTCTCGATATCAGTGGTGGCAATAGTGGCACTAGGCTCCATATCGATAATTTGATTCCCTTTGTCATTCCCATTTGTCATTCCCCCAGTAGATTTCTGACCAAAATTCGAAACATGCATCTAATTCTGAAGCTTTCAGCTCAACCACCAACAACTACTTGGCTCGACACTCACTTGTGTTGTGAGTGTGGCTCTTATGGAATTCACACCATTTCCTTGAATCCCTTTTTATATTCATAGTGTTTCTCTTTTCTCATGGCTTTGACGAGTTGTATTGGGTCACCCTACATTGGCTTTGTCCTTTTTTCTGCAGCTTGGGGGCACCTTTCCCTTTCTTTGGATTCACAGATCCAAAGTCTCACTTCTTTTGTTTAAATTTTTGCTCAATCTTAACAGTGTATCAGTAGGTGGCACCAAGCGACGAGAGGTTTAGGAACTTCATCTCATCCTAGATGTACTTGTGTAGACAGTTGCGATACTTGAGTACCAAATTCCACTCATAATCCTCGATACGCAGCTTCATGGCAAGGGTATGGAAAACATTTGTGAACTCTGACACATCTTCGTACCTTCCCTGTTGCAGTGTGGTCCATTTTATGTATTTATCTTCATAGCTCCCGATAGGGTAATATTGTTCCTTGATGGCGTCTTGGAAAGAATTCCAAGTGCATGTGGCTGAAAACTTTGAGGATTCCCTCTCATCCTTTTATTCACAGTAGGTTTGCCACCATTCCTTGACATGTGGGGTATCTTTGAGGAATGAAAAAGTAATATCTTCTCGATTGGAAAAGTCATGAACTAAAAAATATCCTTCCAAAAAATTCAACCATGTATCTACAACATCTGTGTCTGTATATCCTTCAAATATGGTAATGTCAAAGTTAACTTGTACCTTAAAAGGAGTGGTGCCTCTAGAGTGGTTTTTGGATGAAGATGTGCCAGCTGTGGGTAGCCACCAAATGATCTGGGCAAAGTTATCCATCATCACATTCCTTTGTCACTTGAGGGTTTCCTCAAGTAATATTTTGAAAGGATCTCCTAACCCCTCATCTTTTCTTCTTCTGCCATGGGAGGCCCTCGGGGTTTGCGAGGCTGATCTTGCAAAGGGTCAACCAGTTCGAGCCCTAACTCCTTATACCCTGACCTCAATAGGGACATGCAAAGAAAAATAGAGAAAGAGAAAACCTAGCTCTGATACCATTGATCCAAACTTATGTAGGAATGCAACAAAATACTGATATACACATAAATGCATAGATGCATTAGAAATAAAATTGTATTTCATTAATATTAAAGAACTAAAATACACTTACACATAGAAATGGAAATAAACTAACTCGGGTGATTGTAGCTTATCTATGAGAAGAGACATGGTGTCTATATGCCTCTGAACTATGCTACAATGAGGCTCAAAGGCCTATTTATTATTGATAAAAAATGGAAAACCATAAACATCGAAAAACCTAACCATAGGAGATGGGGCGCCAAAATTGTGGGCCTCGTTTGGGTAAATTCGTACAACAACGTCCCAGGGTTCTAATTTTGGCATAGGATCTTTGTTTGGCTATCATAATACCTCGTTTTGAATATATCAAAGCGAAAGCCAACAACAAATTGGTGAATCAGGTTGGGACTTTTTCGGTCTCTCTGTTTTCCTTAAAAATGTCTTTTATTCTCTCAAAATGTCTCTGGATGTTTAGGACCAAAAAAACTGCCAAAACTAGTAATTTGTACTACAATTAGGTAAACTAAAAAGAAAAAATGGCAGGGATCCAATTGGAATAGGCGAGTGGCCACCAATATCCTTCTGGATCACCCTTACATCCCTATCTCTCTCTATCCCAACATTTCCCCCTTTTCCTCTCTCTCTCTCTCTCTCTCTCTCTACCCTTTCCCTTGTCTCTCTTCCTCCTTTCTTCCCTCTCTCCCCTTTTGTACCTCACCCTATCACTTTCTCTCTCTCTCTCCTTCCCTATGCCTCCCTTGTATATGCCTCTCTCTCTCTCTCCCTAAATATCCCCACCCTGCATCTATTCCTATATCTCTCTCTATACATCCCTATAAATTATCTTAATTCTGGAAACATTGTTGTCATTTATGTCAAATACAAGAGGAGAATACTTATGCCCAAGATAAATATTGGAAAATTAAAATTGTTGAAAATATCATTTTTGGACTTTTGATGCTCCATTTGGATACCATATATTTGAAGCAATTTTTACTATAATTAATTAGTTCAAATGGGAGCATAGGATATATGATTAGAGATATTATTTTGATGCTTTTGCAAAAATATATGGAACTCTCATTGATTCCATAAGAATGAGGATATATGCAAGATTTCATCAAGATGACCCAACTAATGTACAAGTAGGTCGACCTAACCAATTTTACTAGTGATCTACATAAGTGAACATATAGACACTACAAATAAAGGGAATATGAGTTCATTTCTACACAATCCATGAAATATGAGATATGATGTTGCAAGAGGAGTTGAGGAATAAATTTTCATGTGATTCTTGGAGTCTAAATGTGGAAGAAAAAAATTGATTTATGGGGTGAACAAGTCACATGAGAATTTTTACTATAAATTTTCTTATGGGATTTTCTAGAATGTGAAACTTAGAGGATAAATATAGAAGATATTCATGTACCTATGGTTAAAATTTTTCAACCTTGATTCACTATAATTTCAGAGATATGGTCTAAGGAAGTTAGGCTTCTTGAATGCTCCTAAAATATTCTTCAAATAGGCCAGCTTGGAATTTTTCGTTATAAATTTTCTTTTGGGATATTTTGGACTATGAAACTTGGAGAATATAGTTATAATATTATTATATATTTGTTTTTCTAAACCAGGGGATCAAAAAAATGCTCAAAATTAAAATTTCTCAAAATCACTCAAAACCAGATCCAAATCGTAGTGCTTATGATCCTAAATCTAATGTCACTTCAATCACCTCAAACTATGATTATATGCACAAGTTATGATGTTCTAGTTTTTTCTCCAAACAACCAAAAATTAAGTGACAAGATTGACTAGGATACGGACTAGGCAGACCATACGTTGACATCAACAACTGAATGGTTAGGCATAGTAGACCGTATGAACTAACCTAGGCTCAACAAGTGGCAGGGTCATATTGAGGCATCAATTTTTCACTGGTTATTTGGTTGTGAGGTGGGCCAATTATGAGGCATCACGTGGCCCAATGAGAGGGGGCCATGTGGCACCCTGTTCTTCGCCAATTTTTTTATAAAGTGGCTCAAGGACCTTAGCAGGGTTCGACCCCTCGATATGACACAACACAACTACATGAATTACCTTCAGACAATCGCATTAGTTCTTAACCGATGAAGTGACTCGATTATATTTAAAATTAAATGGTCGATGCATTGGGGAAAGGGGGCAGAATGCTTGGCCCCCATCCCCCAGTCACACACAAACCATAGGATCCTATGATGAGCACCAGTATTGCAGCAAGAATGGTGCAACTCCTGGGGCTACCAACTTTACTTTATCAACCTGGGGTTCGTACAAACTTGGAGGTGAAAATATGGTATACACAAGTAAATGTGATGGGTTTGATCTTTGTCACTACTAAGCTGGTGATAGACCACTAAGGTTTTCCAAACCAGACTTCTATTGATTAGAAGAAGCTTTATAACCAATGAGGGAAAGAGAAATCTACACTAAGAGAAATCTTGTCTATTGGAGTAAGGAAAAGATTGAAAGCAAATGCTAAAACAAACCATTATTCTAACTAATGGCTAAGAGGATTTTCTTCAAAAGAATGCTAAGTTAACATGTATGCAATCCTACTATCCTAAGCATGCAAATTCAAAACATCAAACATTCTACCATTGTGCATGTAAATGAATAAAATAAATCTGCTTCTCTTTTTGTCTTTTTTTAATGTGAAAGTATGAAAACTAACTTCTTTTGGTGATGTGATAGGTGGGTTAGGGATGATGGTGTATGGTCATAAGGCTTGGGAGACAAGTAGGGGTCCTTTTCTAGCTTCCTAGAGGATTTTTCCTCAATTCGGCCTCAAAACAGGCCACTACAGGTCAACCTACAGGATGTCCTAATGCGTTTTACAGGATGACCTAAAAACCTACAGGATCCCCTGTATTCCTACAAGATAAAACTGAGAGAAAAATGAGGGATGTTGATGGTGATGGAATGCTCAAGGAAGGTGGTTGATGTATGGAATGAGGCAAGGGAGTTCCTAGGACCACTTCAGAACTCAAAACTAGAGTTATGAGGTGGCTGGATTTGCTCAACAAGATTGGAGAAGTATTCTTGTGAAATGATGAAATTGGTGAGGGTTTTAGTGAAAGAGAGTGAGGACCATGCATGTATGAAGTTGGAATGAGGTTGCTGACTATGAATTCTCTCTGTACTTCTGAAACTCCTACATTGCAACAACCATTGACATTTACCCAAAAATCATGTAAACAAGAAGGATTTCAATTAACCAAGGAAAACATAATTTCATAAGCTAGGTACCTACTTCATGCATGAGAAAAACTTGCAGAATAAGATGAAACCTTGATGAGATCTGAAGTAAAACTGAAGATAGAAGAAATGATAACTAAATCCTACTCTCGAAAACTGATCAAATGTTGGCCTAAGCAAAGAAAACCCTAAATTCCATGAGAAAGTAAAATCCTGTCTTTTTGGGCTTTCATAGGAGTTCTTTCCTCAAACCATGATCTGTGAAGGAAGGAGTGAGGCCAAAACCACATATTGACAAATTTTTGATGTTCCTTTATCTCTTCTAAGCTACTGCTGAAGTAAAGCACAAATGGAAGCAAACTAATCAAATCTACAACTACTTGCAATGAAATGATTCTAAAGACAATTCAACTATGAAATCAAATAAAAATACGAATACAAGAAGAGGAGCCTTTCTTGCTAGGGTTGGGCCCTAACCCAAGAGATTCAGCGCTCTAAGTCAACTCAGATATGGATCAAGGAAATGCTCATTCTTATTATCAAAACAGAAAATTACATAACAATGTCTTCCACAAGTCTTGAACTCGAAAATGACTAGTGTTTTTACAACAAAAATTTGAATCCTAATCAGGCTCTAGGCCTCTTTATTTATAGAACTGAAGTCTCCAATGACTTCCTTAAATCAAGGGAGGTTCGGCTTCCAAACTTGAGATAAATTAGCTCTTTAACTGTCACTTGCTCGACTGCCTTTTGATCTCCATGACTTGGTTGCTTGTACTCCAAGCTAGTGTGATTGATGGAGTAATATTTGAACGAGTGAGGAGTAAATGAGCAAGATCTACCTCCTACAATCTATCCTCCTTGTCTCATTTGAGTTTTAGCTCTTAATTAGTCAAAATTTCCATGATTTTATCTCAAAACCCCTGTAATCAATGCACATTAGTCCACTAGGCATAATATCTCACTTTGACTGGTCTCATTAAGAAAAATACAATCAAAATATGTAATAAATGTGAGAAGAGTTGATTTGACTAAGCTACGAGGTGGATTAAGGTCCATATAGTTACCCAATGATGATGCTCATCATTACCCCCCTACTGAAAGTGTTGCTTATCCTCTGAGCAACTCAATCTATATCCATGTATTTCATTTCTCTAGTGGCCTCCCTGACATCCCATGCTTCTGTTGTAGTTTCCTCTTCCTGTGCATATAATCCTACCTTCCTTTCTATCTCCTCCCACTTCTTTCTTTCTTCCTCTTCCTTCCTTCCTTCCAACATTCCAAAGAGAACTGGTGGACTGAGTCTCAAGCCAATCCAATTGACTTTGAGTCTTTGGAGAGCTTACTTGTACATGGGTGTCCAATTCAGTGCTTCTCACATTCCTTGAGGAGAATGGTACTGTCTAATTTTCAAACTGTAGGGCAAAGTACTCCATCTCTTTTGGAAAGCTTGCATGCTGTCATCCCCTAACAGCCTGAACATGTCCTCAAAGTGTGTGATTGCTTGCTCTTGGGCAACAAGGTACCTAGGTGCAAGTTGAGGGTCATTTGCAATCAAGTTATGTGTGATGATGACAACCATTGGATTTGACTGCTTAACTCTTATCATGAGAGGTTTTGTTTCTTCCCTTGCCATTATTTTATTCATTTTTGCAGCCCTTGCTTCCTCATGGTTCATCCATGATTCCAAAGCCATAAACTATAAGTCCCCTTGTTTTGAATTAGGGTCCCACACATTCAAATCTATCAAGGCTAAGTTATGTAGGTAGAACTTAGACATTTTAGCCCTAACCTCCAATGTTCTTTGATCACAAAGATCAATGAGTTGTCTATATTCTTGTAATGGCATAGTGCCTCTCTGCGCTAATGTCTTGATTTGGAACTGTAGCCATTGTTTCTTAAGGTACGATGCATAGGAATTAGCTGGCATCCTGTGTTGGATTGCCTCTAAGGATTGACTGGCCATGGATGCTGATTGATTCTCTCTCTCTTGTAGTTGTCCTCTTAACCATGCATTTTTTGCCTCCAACTGATATTTCATCATTTCCTGTCTATCCCTCAGGCTGCTCAGTTCTCTGCCCATCTCTTTAACTTTTTCCTCAATGTGACCTATGTCCTCCACTCGCTTAGATTTGGAAATTTGCATCCATCTATGGGTTCTTTCCCTTTCTTTCTCAAGCTCAAAGAATAATGGGATGGAAAATTTATGCGCAATGACCCTACCCCCTTCAATGAACCTATAGTAGGAGTCAAGGTTAGGTTGAGGACTAGGTTCCCTCAACTCTAGATCCTCTTTCTTTGTTTCTTGCTGCATACCCCCTTCTTTGTCCAATTTATGAGTTTCCTGTAGGTTTATCAGAGTTTCTTGTAGGATTGCCTCTGCTTCTTGTAGGTCCTTCTGTGTATCCTGTAGGAGGCCTTTTCCTTTGGATGAGGCAGATCTAGTGACAAGCCTACTAACATAAGTGATAGGAGACTTGGGAGAGGCTTCTCCTAATGATCCTTCTCCTTGAGTTTTCATAAGAGGAGCTATCTTTTCCTGTTGTTTTGGTGAGTCTTCAATGACAATAGGAACCTTGGTGGGAGTTTGAGGTTTTCCTTGTCTTTTTCTTGTCCTAAAGTACAATGGAGTTTATCTCTGTCTCTTCCATTTTTACTTGATAGGGGTAGTAAGGGTAGTGAGGGCAGCTTCTACCTCTTTCTCAGTGGGTTCTAGAGATACCATGGGTGATTCCTACCTTTCTTTTCCTTGCATTGTAGACCTCTGTTCTTCCTTGTCTTCTATCTCCCCTTTTCCATTTTCCTTTTCACTCTTGTCTTTCTCCTCTTCTTCTCCCTCTAGTTCCTCACGATATTCATCAGTTTCCTCCATTTCATCCTCTTCTATCTCTTCACCACTTTCCTTCTCATTTTCTTCCTCTTCTTCCTCATCTATTTCCTCTTCATACCTCTCTATTTCTTCTTCCTCCTTTTTAGTTTCTTCTTCATCCTTCTCTATTTCGTCTTCATCCCTTTCATTGGTAGTGGGGCTCTTGTCATATTCAAGGGCTTTTATATCTTCCTCTATCTGCATGTCTCTGAAAGTTTCCCATGTGATAGGGATTTTGAGGTTTTGGAGGGAATATTCTATGATAAGTCTAATTAACCCATGATGGGCTAGTTGTTGATGGTTTCCTTCCTACACCTTAATGCTCATAGTTGTCACTGATTAAAGAAGGAAGTAGGGTATGCTGAGTACGTTTTGAGGAGGTGTGTCTGCTCTAAACCTCAACTCTTGGAGAAGCCTAAAATGGTATCCATATACCACACTGTACCTACCCTCACATGATATATATTTATAAGGTGGTAGCTAATTTCATTCCAAGGATATGGTAGGCTTGCTCTTCCAACTCCATTTTTGTCTTCCATGGCCTCCTCTCCTTCTGAAAAGAATTTCTTCTTTGCAATTTGGCTATTACTCTTATCCTCCTTTCTCCAAGGCATCCCTAAAGGAAGGGTGGTGATTCTGCCTATGATTTCATGGGTGAGTTCTATAGAGAGACCTTTCACCACAATAGTGGCATGGGTCCTAGTCAGTGGAATGAGGGATAGAGAAAAATATCTGGCTACTTCATCATCATATCCCCTCAATTTTTTAAAGAAACCCTTCCAATTGTGCCTTGTGAATATATCTAGTACAGGAGGGTGCTAATGAATCCTCACTATGTTGATGGGTTCCCTCTTATTAAATCCTCCTGTCATTTTCTATGATGGATGGAGGTTTGTATATGTCTGATACCAAATTTAGTGGATGAGGAATTTGAAATGAAAATTATGTGTATACAATTCCCTTGGACTGCAACCTTTCTTAATAAACTAGAAGGCTTTTCTATATTCTTTTCACTTGGAAAATGTGGGAAAGTATAGAGCCTACCTCCTTATCATTGCTTGATGAAGCCAAGCTCTATTTTTCCCTTTTAAAACTGCTCATTGCCAATCCATTAGGAGTTTTTCTATATCCTATAGGATCTCCTCTAGGATCTTGTAGGATTTCCTATAGGATCCTATAGGTGCTCCTACGCAGGAAAAAAACGAATTATGCCTTTCCTGCAAGCTACTTGAGGGCCAAGAGCAACTTTTCTAGTGTGTAGCCTCGATAATGTGCATGCGTCTATGCATGGGGATCAACGTTTATTTCCTCATATGAGTGATTTGATTGGTGTGATGTGCTGGCAGCCGAGGTACGAGTATCCATTTTTGGACCGTTGGTCCCACTACCACATCATCATTCTCCTTACCTCGTAATAAAATCCCACTTCAGGCATCTATAGCTTAACCACATTTGATGATCCAAATGGGATCCATAAAAGACTGTCAAGAACCATGAGTGTATTAGGTCGGAGCAAATCTCTAAGGAAATCCAAAACAGCGATAAAAAAACACCCTGAACCAGTAGCAATGGTAGCCAGCTTCGAACGACGAGGACCTCAGTCAAAGCGCACTGATCGAGGCCCATGGAGACTGCGCAGGAGGCAAAATTAGCCTTTGGGGAGCCACAGATCAGGAAACAGAGGTGGATTTTGATGCACAATTAGCACTTTTCTAGGCAAACAGGTCCAAAATGGAGGAAGCCTTAAGCACTCAGACGCATGGCGAATGGGAGAACCACAGGTGAAAAGGCAAAAGCGCTAAAAGGACAAAGGCAGGGCCCGCACTCTGGAAACTAGTGGTATTGATTAGAGCACCCTCAAACGGTAAACGGTTTTTGAAGGAAGAGGAGCGATCCCACTCAACGATCGACGTGTGGCAGGCGGAGGCGAGTGAAAACCACCGTTGATCTCGCATTATCGGTCGAGCAAGTCAACTGCACGGGACGTGCAAATGGCGTCGGATGTGGAGGTCCCAGATCGGATGGCTGAGATCAAACTCGATGGAGGAAGCAGAATCAACAAAGGAATACGCCACATTTTAGAAGGATTTGGAATCCATTTGACTGCCAAGATGGAAGAAAGGCTTCATCCATAATGAAACTGAAGAAATGAACTGATGAAGCACGCTGGCACTATTGAGAGGAGGGCACGTGGCTACGTCCCAAGCGTTCATGCTGATGCCGAAAAGGGAACTTCAAGCGCAGCTGTAGAAGGTGAATCGATAGAGGCGGAAGAGGAACCGAACGAGCATGAGTTCGAATGGCTAAAAGCCATGAACAACAAAACAAAATACATAGTTGAAGATTGAGAGACAGAAACTACAGAAGAAGGTAGTAAAGCAATAGCAGAAAGAGACAGAGGGCCTAGCTGACCAGCAACAGCGTCGAGCACTAGAGCTTGAGAGATTCAAGCCATCCCATAGAGGAATTTTTCTGGGCTGAGCACCACATTGGGCTCTTGCCACTGTAGACCAGAAGGTCATAGAGCTGGTAGGAAGAAGAAGAGTCTGTGTACTCTAGTGGCTTGGCGAATCCAAGAACCACCCTGCCAAGCAAAACCTGCTTCAGGAGAACTCACATTGAGTCCCTATATTGTAATTCTCTGCTTAAGGGCAAAATAAAACAAGGCCACCACTGAAAGCTAGATCGGAGATGTAGCCCAGGGGAATAGGGTGAAGTCCTTATTAAAATTCGTGTGTCTTTATGGTTTCTTACTGTATTTCTCTGTGTCTTTCCATTTTAAATGTCCATGTATTGGCAATCTGATCGATCTGTTGTTTCAATAATGCAGAACACACACCAGCACATGAGTCTGTAATACCTTTGTTTAGTAAATCTCTAACTAATTTCACTCATAGGGTGAATATCAGATCATTCGACGTCACCTCTCCTCTTGCTTGACTTGACTACTGCCACGTGTGTAAGGACTAATTGTATTCTCCTCGTTGACTAAGTGAAGGTGGTCAAGTTAACAAGCCACCTTTCGCTTATAAACCAACTCTTTCACAACTTTTACATGTTTGATCACATTATGCTAATGAGAGAGTGGAAGCGAGATAATTACTTGTGCTAATGATGCCTTGATGTTGTTTGTTGAAGAATGAAGTCCTTGTTATGTATTTGTTGCATGTGTTTCTCTTCTTTTTTTTTGTTCTCCTTTGATGTTTTTCTTTGATGTGTAGGTACTTGGTGGTGATGTTAATGATCCTAATGTTGCTGTTAATCTTTAGAAGATCTTCTTTGACCTTTGGATTTCCGTTATTAAAGCTGACCGCAACCTATGATTTTTGTTTTGTGGGATAGGCTATTACAAGATTTCCTACAGGATGTCCTATAGCTACCTCTCCCTCAAAAAATTGTAATCATTTTTCACCTCTAGAGCATGAGGATGGTTGGCATGGGAAAATAAGGGGTCTAGGGTTTTGTGAATGAGGAAATTAGCCTTCAAGTGTTGTCCCCTTGCTCTCTGTCTTCATCCTCTTTTCTCTGTTTTTCTTTGAAAACTGTAAAAAAAAAAATTAACTGTCTTTATTGGATGAATGCAGAGGCGATCATGGTGGAAAGAGGTATGGTGATGAGATGGTGAAGTATAAATTCATTTCTTGACATGGGCAAGTCATCCCCTTGCTCTAGGGTTACTTCCTTTGGGATTCCCAAGCCACTGTAATTCCTACAGGATCATCCTGTACGTTTTCAGGGAATCTTGTAAGTTTACAGGGAATCTTGTAGAAAACACAAAACCCTTGAAAACTGAGCTAAATGAGTGGAAAAATGGAGGGAATGATGGAATGATGAAGGATAATGAATGGAGAAATAAAAACATGAACTGGATAGGTCCTTTTTTATCCTCTCTTGTTGCACTGATCCTCCTCCTGCTGACCTGCAAACAATATTTTCAAATTTTTCTTTTCTCTTTTCTTTTATATATTTTTGCATTTTCTTTTTTTCTTTTTCAAAGAAACTAGTCTGCCTCCAAGAGGTTTTCATCCTAGCTACTTGCCCTGGGCGTCACAAAAGAGGTTTTCACCCAGATATCTTTTTATTTTTATTTATTTATTTATTTATTTTTATTTTTTTGACACCATTGGGCTGCCTCAAG
>APFE030950532.1:6937-27995 GCA_000404065.3 Pinus taeda | reverse complement strand
AATAAAAAGTTACAAGTAGATGCAGGCGCATTCAAAAAGAGTGTGAAGGCTTCCTTCACTGCCTCAGAGCTTAGACAGACACAGCTCTGAAAAATTCAAAAAATTTTACAAAAATTTCCAGAGCCATACCACAGGCTAGCTGTAGATGTAACCCGGATCAAGCTGTAGATGCACGAATAAAAACATAGACGAAACAGTCCATAGACCACCATTTCTTACAAAAACTTCAAGTCATATGGGCCTCCAAACAAATGGAAAACAACCCATATAAACAGATATTTGCTATATGCCGCGAACTGTATAAAAAGACAGTCGGATGAACAAGAAAAAACATGGTTAAAACTGCCCGGATTTTTACTGATTCGCATCCAAAAGGTCAAATCTTTAAACATATGGAGGCTGGCGGTGCTCCTGGATATGGCCGGCTTGATTTTCTGTCACTTTCCAAGCGCCCAGATCCTGCAACAAAGCCTCTTTAGACAATTTATCTGCGTCCTCATTACGGTTCCTGTAGATATGTTCAAGGAAAAAACCATTAAAAGACTGTTTTAGGATCATAATCTCATCAAGCAGTGGTCTCAACATATAGTTCTGGCATCTACTGTTCCCATTTACCCAATTTATCACATTTAAAGAATCCCCAAATATCTGAATGGTGAATATGTGCCTGTGAATAAGCCAGCAAAGGAGAAGTTTAAGAGCTGTCAATTCCGCAAAGTTGTTTGAACCAGTCCCTATGCCCACTGATGCTAACAGAAAATGTCCTTCATCCAAATGGATGACTAATCCGGCCCCTGCTGTATTGTTTTGAGAGGCTCCGTCGAAATAGGCCCACGGCATGTGAGGCCTAATTTGTTCTTCCCTGTTTTGTGTTTTTTTTCTTGATTTCTCAGGCTCAGGAATACTAAGGAAAATGGCGGAACATTGGATTGCTATGGACTCAACTGAGAGAGAGGCCTCTTGAAATATAGCTTTGTTCCTAGCTATCCATACTCCCCATGTGATTATGGGCGGAAGATTTCTCAAATTCCCCTCCATGTTCTGGTTCCACCACGATTCCCATGTAACCTTCAGAGATGCACCTTCCCAATTGCAATTTGTTCTTATTAAGACCTGAGTCTCGATCCAGACCCTTTTTGTGAAAGGGCAGTTTATGAATAGGTGATGTATCGATTCAGATTCATTTTTACAGAGCGGGCATCTGCTTGGTCCACTCATGAACCTGGTTTGTAAAACATCCCAAGTAGGGGCTTTTTCCTTTAAGGCGCACCAAAAGAAAAGCCTAGCTTTTTTAGGACATTTCAGCTTCCACAACTGTTTTGACCACCAGTCAGGAGCCTCCCATCCCTTTTTGGTTATTAAAAACTTATACCCTGCTTTTGGAGCGTACTTACCCGTCTCTGCGAAAGCCCAGACCAGCTGATCCGGCCTATCTATAATTCTGACATTTGATCTTACCAGCTCCTGAGTAAAATGATGCCACTCCTCCCACCACACTTGGTCAAGAGTTAGATCGGCACTAGATTTCCATGCTTGCCCCCAGATAGTGGAGTGGCCGATTTTCTCTATTTGATGAAGAAAAAGTATACCTTTTGACTCCAAATGTCTGATGAGACCCTGGGATAAGGCAAATCTCTCATTACATCCCACCCAAGGGTCCTTTCCTATTCTGACATTATCCCCTCTGCCCACTTGCCATGACAAACCTTGTTCTATTACTTTAAATGCTTCAGAAGTTACCTTCCAGATTACAGAACAATTCTTCCCTTTTTTGTTTGGATCCCGTATCCAGTCATCCAGAGGCCTTGGGTCGATATACTTACGTTTGACCACCCTTGTCCAGAGGTTTTCTGAAGTGATTAACCTCCACCCTGATTTTGCGGCCAAGGAGGTACTAAAATCATTTAGATTCTTAATGCCCCAACCACCCCATTCCTTTGGTCTTGCTATCTTGTCCCATGCAACCCACGGGAGCACCGAATCTTCCTTTGCGCCCGCCCAGAGGAATCTGCTACATAATTTCTTGATCTTATGCAGGACTCCTTTTGGAACCCAGGTGAGAGCAGCCCAGAAAACTGGCATAGCTTGGAGGACTGAGTTAACCAATGTTAATCTACCTGCTCGTGACAACCACTTATAACTCCAATGTCCTATCTTAGCTTCAATTTTTGCCACTAGCCACTGCCAGTCTTGCTTTTTATAGGAATTTAGTTTGAGCCAGAATCCCAAATATTTGAAGGGATCATCCATGGGGAGTGATTCAAAAGGTAGAGAGGCGGTAATCTGGGTTCTTTCATTCCTGGAGAAGCCTTCCAAGATACACTGAGATTTCCTAATATTAATTTGCATTCCTGTAGCTTTCATAAATAAATCCAGAATAGCCTTTAATTCCTTTACTTCATCCAGGTTTCCATTAGTGAAAAGCAAGATATCATCTACAAACAATAGATGTGTAATGAAAAGATTTGCTGCTACTTCCAGACCTTTAATCATACCTGTCCTTTTTGCCTCTGAGATCAGTCTGCTGAGGCCTTCCGCCACTAGAAGAAACAACAAGGGAGAGAGAGGGCATCCTTGCCTCAAACCCCTTTGACCTTTAAAGAATGAAGATGCTGCCCCATTTATTAAGACTGCAAAGCTTACGCTGGAGACACATCCCATAATCCAGTTAATGAAGTCCACCTTGAATCCCAGATGAGTGAGCATCATACGGAGATAAGTCCAGCATATTCTATCATATGCTTTCGATAAATCAATTTTTATCATAGCTCCTTTTTTGATTTTCTGTTTAATGCTATGAATCGTTTCTTGCGCTACCCCAATGGCTTCATGTATTTGCCTACCATCTAAGAAACCGAATTGTTCACTTGAAATGTTTTTAGACAAAATTGGCTTCAGCCTCATGGCTATAATTTTTGCTATGATTTTGTAAACACAATTGCATAGCGAGATTGGCCTAAAATCCTCAAATGAGTCAGGGTCCTCCTTTTTTGGTATGAGAGCTATGAATGTGGCATTAAATGGGGAATACATCTCTCCTTTCCTTCTGGATTCATTTACTACTTCTGTTAACTCATCTCCAATTAGTTCAAAGAAATGATTGAAGAGCTCACTCGTCCACCCATCAGGACCTGGACTTTTGTCTTTTGCCATTGATTTTAGGACATGTTCCACTTCCTCCTTTGTCACTACCTCCATTAGATTCTTAGCTTCCTCTTCATCCACAAACCGGGGGAAGCTTTGGGCAGTTCTGATAATTTCTGCCAAGGTAATCCCACCTTGAGCTGTAAACAGGTTTTGAAAATGCTTCTTTCCCATTCTAGAGAGATCCTCAAAAGAGGATGCTTCCGACCCATCTGGATCCCTTAGCTTCCAAATGGTGTTTGCATTTTTCCTGCCCTTAGCATAGTTGTGGAAAAACTTCGTGTTTTCATCACCTGCCTTTAGCCAAATAGCCCTGCTCTTTTGCCTCCATTCCTCCTCCTGCTCTAATAGGATTTTGCTTCTTTGATTTTCTAGCTTCAAGATTTTGTCTTTTGTTTCCTGATTTAAATAACCATCTGCTTCAGGATCCTCAGAATCCCGCAGCTTTTCATCTATATGAGATAATTCTTCGACCTGTGCCTTCTTCCGATCTTTAGCCCATTCTATAGTTTCTTTTTTAAGTCTTTTGAGATTGTCCCAGAAATGAGCCTCTTTGTTTGCTACTTGTAGACCACCCGGGTGTCTCCAAGTATTTCTAAATAGACGGTTGAACGATTCCTCCTGCACCCATGATGCATTGAACTTAAAAGGGGTGGCAAGTTTGGATGGAGGTTTATTGAATTCTAATAGAATAGGAAAATGATCCGAATTCCCTCCATCTCCAATCCACTGCCTGAACATTGGAATGTCATTTGACAGATCTTCACTAATAAGGAAACGATCTAGACGTTTAGCCACCCTTCCCTCTCCAGTTCTTCTGTTCCTCCAGGTGGGCTTATTTTTGAGAAGGTTGACATCGATCAAATTATGAGATTGAATAGAGTTTAAGAAGAACTCCGAAAGAGAGTCTTCCCTTGCATTTGGGCCCCAAGCCTCTGAAGACCCAATGGAAAAATTAAGGTCTCCTCCCATTATTAGACTTCTGTTTTTTATTATATCTTTGGCACAGAGATTGTTCCAAAACTGCTCACGACCTTGGCATGGGCCATAGATATTTAGCAGCAAAAAAGATACTCCCATATCCGGCGATATGACCTCCATGCCGAGGGCGTGTTCCATGCCCCACAGGCTATTTATAAGCATCCTTCCATCCCGAAACCCGATAGCCAGTCCCCCTGAGTGTCCTTCAGCGTCTAGTGCATGAAAGGACCATCCTGGGAGCGAGGACTTAAGCATAGATTCCACCTCAGAGCTCCTAGCTAGAGTTTCTTGTAAAAAGAGGATGTCAGGTTTGTATCTAAGGATTAGCTCTTTTAAGGCCAGCTTTTTGGGCTTACTGGCTAGCCCTCTACAGTTCCAGGACAGAAGGATCATATTTTAACCTGGTCAAGGGTCATCGTTGCTCTAAGCACCCCGGTAATTGACATTTGCTTCCCATCAGCTACGTCAAATTTTGCTTTGTCCTTTGCTTTGGACATATACGAAGTTCTTCCCCTGCCCTTTCTATAGGATGATTGAGAGCGCGGCAAGCCCAAGCCTCCTATCGGGATAGGTGAATCAGATAGAGGTTCTTGTTTTTTACCCTGAGATCTCAGGTTATAATGACGGCACTGTGGGGGAGAGGACGATTTCTAACTGAAATTTGGCACGGCTTCACTATTCAGATTTGTCAGGGGAATTTCTTTACTAGAACCCTCAACAGATTTACCCACATCATTTTTATGAACAGAAAGAGCATCAATTTTAGGATTTGCATCGATATCAGATGAAAGGGATATAGAGCTTTGATCATGAATCATACCGGGAATGTCTTGAGTAGCTGCGACAGAACCTTCGGCTCCCCCATCTTTTGCATCCTTCACCGGATCGATCTGGCCTTTCGTCATCTCGGACATGTTCATATCAGCTTCTGTGCTCTTCGTCCCCTCTGATCTGCCTCTATCCTCCATTCCCGAGTCCTTTTGAGTTAACTCCATCTCGGTCACCTGCTCCTTTCTCGACTTTTTCTCCCTCTGCTCCCCAAGATACTGAGGCCTTCTTCTTCGGTTCCCAAGGGGGCATTCCCTTGCTAGATGCCCATAGTCGTGACAATGATAACAACGGAATGGGAGGTGCTCGTAATCCAAAGGTTGTACAAATACATATTCCCCGTATTCCAATTTTATGGATTCTGCTAGACCCTCCTTTGGATTTAAGCGAACCAGGATCCTTGCCACTGATCTTTCGAAGGTTTGGAGGAAAGACATATCTGATTCAAGGAATGTACCTAGCAGGTTCCCAATTGATTTAAACACTGACTCAACCCACAAGAAGGGCGGAAGGCCAGGTAGGCGAACCCAGACTGGAAACTCATCCGCCTTCTCTCTGTTGGCATCAAAATTCGGATTCCATCTCTGAAACAGAACAGGTCGGTTTCCTATAATCCAGTTTCTCTCTGCTACCCAGTCCGCATCGTCTTTTTTCGCAAAGCTCACCATGAACCAACCCTTTACAAGAAGGGCCACTTTGAAAGGGTTTAGGAGAGATTTTCCCCATTGAGCCTCTGCCCATTGATTTAGAGCCTTACCTGAGAGAGCCCTCCCTCTGATTCTGCCTACCAAGGTACATTCAGCCACTGTCAGAGCATCCTGGATTTGAACATCCATACCCAAAACCAGATTGCCTTCAAAGGACTTCTTTTTCAGAGAAAAACCCCTCTTTCGATTTGTTTCTGGTTCGCGGTCCGGTTCTGAAGTGCCTCCCTTCGGGTTTGGGTTACCCCCACCTCGGCTACCCTGATGAGAATCTTTATTGACAACCCGATTTTGTTTGTCGCTCTGTGTCGACACTACCTCACCCGACCCGACTTCCTTCTCGAACAGTTCCCGGATTGGGCTTCCGAGATCTTTCCTTACGGTGCTAGGTTTTTCCTTTTGCACTGCTTCCGGGCCTTTAAACCCCTCAGAGGAGACCCCTGTTGCTATCAAACCAACACTTGGATGAATTTTTATCGGCGATCTCCTCACAGTGTGCCGATTTCCAAGGTCAAGCGACACATTATCTGGTTTCAAGCCTTCCCCTGCAGTACTCCAAATGCCCTTCTTTGCTGAACCTTTCACGATGTCTTCTAGTCCCCCTGAGAATCTTGACTGGCCTAAGAGAGGTTTGAGTTTATTGCCCAGAATTTCAGCCGACAACTGGTGCTGGCTCTTCTCCGAGAGTTGGGGTTCCTTAGTTCCTTTGTTGCATGCTCCTGCTGCTCCAGTTTTGACCTCAAACAGTTCGTTTACATACTTTGGTTTCCACGCGTCGTCTTCAAAACACTCCGCATCAGCAAAACTGCCAAAAAACTTAACAAGGTTATGGGCGGTTACATCTTTCCCCCAAGCGGTAAGTAGGTCCTCCGGCGCCGGCTCCAAGTCGACCGCTTCTCCGTGTTTTACCATGATTATATGCGTGGTAGAACCTGCCTTATTACCGCTTACCACTGACCGCACTCCCCTGAATAGCAAAAGGTGTTTGGGCACGGGATAATCGCCGGTTCTATCACCTGGAATGAACCCTCCGATGCTTCACCTCCTACGCACGTTCTCTTGAAAACGCTTGATTACCCTAAACAACCCTGTTCAGCGTAATGTGCTTCTACCTTCTCTGTTTTGGATAAAACCCTTGCTGCTAAACCTCCCGGGTATAGTACCTGTAGCGACTCTTTTTCCGCCTTCTTTCCTCGATGCTGCCGCCTGCCTAACCGCCCCGTACCTGCCCTGTCCTCATTGCTCTGATCCCGGTCCTTTAGTGAGACTAAACCTCCGACCAACTATGTGATCTCAGGTCGAAACCCGTCGCCTCCGAAACCCTCCATCAGAGCTCCAAAAAAGGTAAGACTTTACTATTCACACATATGTATGTAATCATATATATATATATATATTGTTTAAATTGTAATTTTGTTTTTATTAATAAAACTACAAACAAAATTTTAAATAAAAGAAAATCATGCATATCACAATAAAATATATAGCATATAAAATAATAATTATAAATTGAAATCCATTTTACATAGAAATTAAAATAATGATTAGTAACTCTCTCTCTCTTCTCTCTCTCTCTCTCTCTCTCTCTTCTCTCTTCTCTATTTTATATATATTATATATATATATATTCTTTTTTTTTACTAAGTTGAGTGAGTTGTGAGATGACTGCATGCTAAACCTTTGGCTTGAGAAAATGCAACCTAGGGGCATCTAAGTCGTAAAAATCAACTAGGAACCACACCCGGCTTGGGCCACACCAACCCTTAACATGGATGGGTTTTTTACCCATAGAGCTTTGAACCAACGACCTTCACATCACCGAGTGCATCACATAAAAATTTATTACTTACAATATAACAAGGCTCTTAACCATGGATATTCACTCCCTCTTTATCACATCATCACATCAGAGAGTGTGTCACATAAAAATTTATTACTTACAATATAACAAGATTCTTAACCATGGATATGCACTCGTAGATATTATTATCTTCTAAATAGGCTTTGTTACAATACCATGGACCAATACCATGGCTTCGGCTTTGTTACACTACCATGGCCCAATACCATGGCTTATCATACCACATGCCCAAAAATCACAATCAATTTTTTTTGGTAAGCTTGACATGGCTCCATCTACATCATGTCCAATATATCACCCCAATCTAGACACGGAATTGAACAAATGGCTTCACATCAAGGGGTGCCTTAATAGAGCACCCGATCACCGTCTATCCAAGACCCCATGGACACATATTTTGTTTTAATTTAATTTTATAACTTTTTTTAATTAAATCTAAAAGCAAAAGGTTATAATTATTTTTGAGATATATTTAAACTCTCTATCCTCATTTTTTCCAAAATATACCTGCAATTTTAATCAACTTGAAAAAAAGGAACAAAATTACATTTTGTAGATGTTTTATGCATTTACTAAGAGCAGCCTCTCAGCTTTTGTGCATATGAAAAGTTGAAAAAATAAAAATACAAGAGATCCAGAGAAGTTAAATATTATAGTAGTCACTTAACTTCTCTTTCTTCCCTTTCTTTATCTGAACCTTCTGCCAACTGCTCGGGTGGGGGTCAACTAGGACCGTTGCCAAATCATTCATTGTTGTCTTTGGTGGGGGTTGTTTATCTAAATCAAAACTTTCTAACGCATGAACTCTCTTTGAGCCCACAGTCCTGTCATCTTTGTTGTACCCGAGTTGTCCCTTCTTTTTGGTTAGGTGGGTCCTTTGTTGTTTCCTCTTCTTCATCCTCTGTGATGAAGGGATCAAAAGGTTGTCGTCCTTTTGTTTTGTGAGTTTGCCCCTTTTTCATTTTTGGGTGTTTTTTTCCTAGGGGCATGTGTCCTGCAGGTGTCCTGTTTGGAAACATGAGTGACATCTAAATGTTGTATTTTCATAATCCAACATTTGGGTCCACTAAAAGGTTTTATGTTTCAATGATCAAGTGATCCACCTTTGACATTCTTCTCTGACTTCATTGCATTGTCATTTGAGGACGCAAAGAGACTATAGGGTCTTGAGGAGATCGACGACTAAAAAGCTTCCCAGAAATCCATGATTCCTTGCCAACCTTTGCCTTCGAAGGTTATGTGCTCATCATCTCCATTTCGTAACAAGGGTCTGCAGTGTATCACAAAAGCATAACCCAGATCCACGCGTGACAAGAGCCCGCAACCTCCTACATATGAAACCCTAAAAAACATAATGAGCTCCATCTTTGCCTCTCTAAACCCTTCCTCTATCGTCACTCTTACTAAAAATATTGCATAGATATTCCATACAAATTAAATTAAGGTTTTAATAAAATAAAAAATGAAAATACTTTTATATATGGAGGTGCAAAATTTATATAGTATAAATAATATTATTATGAACTAACATAAATTCATTTTAACTAAGGATGTACCAAGCCATGAGAGAAATAAAATTTGTCGTAGTGCAAACCTTTTCTCAAGTTTTGTACTCAAAAGAAGTTTGAATCTTGAGATATTTGATCCCTCTTGGCGCTTGGTATATCCAAAGTTAAGATGGATCTATGTTGGTATTTAATAGGGGTAGTCCAACTTATAGATAAAATGACCTTTGTCACTAGAATTATGCGATACATTTTCAAGCAAGCTTGTCATTTTTTGTTGTTTAAAATACATCGTTGAATGCATAAATGGATTTAGTGACGAGAAAAACCCTTGGGCACTTGAATTCTACATATCAAACAACTTAAACTTTTAAAATCTCTGGTGGATTTTTGTTAAAATTAACAAGAAAAAATGCCCTATTTTTTTAAGAATATCATAAATAAAACGAGTTGTCTTTGAGTGTCGCTTTTTGAAAAGTTTTCTGATTTACTTTCTGATCTAATTTGTCTATAATCCGACAGGGATTCATTGAAATCACAAATTTGATGGGTGAAATCTCCACAATCCAAGTGCCCTGGGGTTTTTCAAGGTGTTGAATCCATATATGTAGTAAAAAACTAGTTTAAATGACACAAATTAAGATTTCACCACAATTTTTTCCACCAAATTCTGGCTAAAAATCCACCAAAACTCTAAAAAATCACATTTAAAAACAACTCTTAAATAAAATAATTATTAATAATAAATAACTTTCACTCAATAATAAATATAATCTCTCAAGCATATATAAGTTAATTTTAAATAACTATTATAAAAATATTTTTAATAAAAATAAATCTTAAAATTATATTAGTAAAATTTTCAGATTTCGATCTTTCCGAGAGAACTCTACGAACGATGGCGGACTAGCGGACCGGTGACCTGCGCGCCCTAGGCTTCTGACCCCGTCCCTGCGCTCCTGCGCCTGGCAGCGCTGCTGCTGTTGGGCTGTGCCCTCCCTCTGCTATCCTCCCCTTCTCTGCTCCCGGGCCTTCTGCCCTCCCCCTGCTCCGGGGTATCCCCCCGGCTTCCTTCGCGTGATCCCTCCCCTGACCTGATCTCCCAATGGCGGAAATAGATCCACTGCTCCAGGATCCAGAAGATCATGAGAAGATCTTTGCTTCCCTCATTCCCGAGAACGCGGCGGGGAAAATACGACCAACAACTTCCAAGTTTATCAAGAAGTTAGACGAAATACCAGAAGTATCTCTCCCCTCGTCTGTTCCGAGGAGAGCAGCAATCTCGTTAGCAGAAAGAGGCCTGGTCGAACAGTTCACGGGCCTATGGCCCTCACCAAGATCTGTCCAGCGTTGGGTCGAGCGAAACTGGAACTCGATAGTGCAAGGGAAAATAGCAATTCGGTTTTGTGGCAGAGGATTTTATACCTTTCTCTTTGAATCAACGGAAGACAGGAACCTGATCTTCAGGAACGGCCCCTATTTCATGGATTCCCGGGGCCTCTACCTAAACAGATGGACTCCAGACTTCGACCCAGAAATGGACGTTCCCAATGCGGTCCCTGTTTGGGTTCGCCTCCCCCACTTGCCGCTTCACTGCTGGGGGGATGAATCTGTCAAAGCTATAGGCAACGCAGTCGGCAAATACATAGACAGATCTGAACCAAAGGAAAACATGCATGCATGCGCAAGAATCTGCGTGGAAGTGGATCTGGGCAAAGGACTTCCGGAAGCAATCAAACTCAAAGTCGATCAATGGACGCACATCCAGCAAGTGGACTACGAGCAGCTTCCCTTCAAGTGCAAGGTATGTCATGAATACAGGCATTTCGCTAATAGATGTAGCAAATCTAAAAATAATGTTCCTGAAGGCAACAACGAAACCCCCGAGGAAACTTGGGAGTAAGTAAAAAAGAAAAAACCAAACCCCCCTCATGGTCCAAACTCTAAAGTCTCCCATGAAACCCCCCCCTTGCATTCTCAACCCTCTGGCCCTATTCCCTCCTTTCCCTCCTCCTCCAATCCTTTTGAAACCCTGTCCGCAGAGGACCCCCCATCCCCTCCTCCTTCCCCCAGAGGTACTGCCATCATCATCTCCTCCCCTATCTCCATTCCTCAGTCCTCCCCACCCCCAACAGTGGAGAGAATCTTAACCCGAAATAAATCTAAGGAAAACAACCTCTCCATTGATCCCCCCAGGAAAGTTGGCAGGAATTCTAATAAAGAAATTAGAGATGAAAACGCAGCAAAAGAAATGGCCACAGGAACGCAACAACCAATGGATACATTCCTAGAAAAAACAAAAGGAAGCGGAGAAAAAATGAAGGAGAAAAGCGGGGCTTACACCAAACAAGGTAAATGATGATTTTGGTCTCCTGGAATTATAGGGGGATGGGCTCCTCCCTAAAAACAAATGCAGTCCAGGACCTCCTCAAATCTGAACAACCAGACCTTCTCCTACTTCAGGAGACCAAAATCACGGAACAAGAATTCCAAAATCACATAAAAAAAAGCAAAAGATATGCAGGTGTAGTAACAAGCACAGCAGGCGCCTTAGGAGGCATAGGAACTCTATGGGACAAAAACAAATGGGAACTCAAAGAGAAAAAGGCCTACAGCTGGTGGGTGAGAACAGACATCCGAGACAAAGCCACAAAAGAGGAATATTCCATTTACAACATTTATGCCCCAAACCATTATAGGGACAAAGCTTCTTGCTGGGACACAATAACATCAGATCTCATGACAGCTCAGGGAAGAAATATTTTCCTTGGAGGGGACCTAAACCTCATAAGGAATGCAGATGAGAAGTTGGGAGGAAACTTCTACGCTGATCCATCAAGAGACTCCCTTGAAGCAATAATTCAAACTCATAACCTAGTGGACATCCCTCCGCACAATGGGAGATTCACTTGGAGCAACAAAAGAATTGGCAATAGTAACATAAAGGAGAGACTTGATCGAATCCTTGTACAAGAAAGAATAGTGGCCAGATTCTCAAATATTCAAAGCAAAATCATCCTGGGTTATTTCTCAGATCACAAACCAGTGGCACTGATTTTAGACAAAGGGAAAAATATGGGGCCGCTCCCCTTTAAATATAATAAGGCCTGGGACAGCAAAGAGGAATTCTGAACCTTGGTTAAGGAACAATGGGCAAAAGAGGTTATTGGCTCACCACACTTCATATGGGAATCCAAGCTCAAAAATCTCAGGAATGTCATCAAACGCTGGGCAAAAAACCACGCTGTAGAGGAATCTAAAAAAAGAGCTGACCTCCAAATAAAGCTAGAACAGTGGAACCAGGACAAGGAGCGCACCCAGTTCACAGAAGAAGACCAGGCCAAAGAGAATAAGATGTACAGGGACCTGTACAAACAACACAAGGAGGAAGAAGAAGAGCATAGACAAAAATCCCGCTGCCTCTGGCTCAAATCCGGCGACAAAAATACCTCTTTTTTTCACGATAGCCTAAAACTCAGGCGTGCAACGAATCACATAGAGAGAATAATGATAGAGGGGAGAGAACTAAGAGACCAAGAGGAAATTAAAGAGGCTGCGTTCAATCACTTCAGCGCCCTCCTTACAGCAGATCCTCAGCCCATCGACAGTAAGGATTTCCTCAGCGCAATTGAAAATAAAATAACAGCTGATCAAAACAACGAGCTGGACAAAGGGGTCACAATAGAGGAAATAGAGTGGTCGATCTTCAGTATGGCACAGGACAAGGCTCTGGGCCCAGATGGATTCACAGTGGCATTCTACAGAACTCATTGGGAAACCATCAAGAAAGACTTCGTAAGAATGGTAAAGAATTTCTTCTCCAAGAGCAAATTGGGGAACAGCATCAAATCTTCCCATTTAGCTCTCATCCCCAAGGATCCCAATCCTCAATCCTTCAACCGATTCCGGCCAATCTCCCTTTGCAATGTCTCCTATAAGATCATCACCAAAATACTAGCCAACAGGATAAAAAAGCTCCTCCCCTCCCTCATCTCTGAGAATCAAGGAGGCTTCGTTCCCAAAAGACACATTACAGACAATGTGATCCTCATACAAGAGGCAATTCACAGCAGTCTCAATAGAAAGGAAAAGGGGATGATTATCAAACTAGACATGGCCAATGCATTTGATAGAGTCAATCATCAATTCCTTAAGGCGATCCTCGAAAAATTCGGGGTCTCCAGCATTTTCATCAGTAGGATCATGGAATGCATATCCTTGCCTTGGACAGCTCCATTGATCAACAGCAAACCAAGCAATTCTTTTAGAAGTTCGAGGGGGCTGAGACAAGGCTGCCCTCTCTCCCCATTTCTCTACATCATTATGGCCGAAACTCTAAGCATACACCTGGAAAATCTGCACAGGCAAAAAGAAATTACAGGCATCAGCATAGCGCGTGGAACCAAGGAGATAAACCACTCCCTCTTCGCAGATGACACCCTCCTAATAGGAGGAGCCTCCAGTCTCATGGCCAGAAGGTTTAAGAAAATTTTAGACCTCTTTCTCCAAGTGTCTAGGGGAAAGCTCAACAATAATAAGTGCATGCTATATACCTGGAACGTCCCCAAGCACATCACTCAGAGAATTTCCATAATCTTGGACATCCCTGCCCAAAGGAATTGGAGTCATTTCATGTATCTGGGATTACCTTTAGCCAAGGACTCAATCAAAACCGAAATCTAGGTGAAAGTAATCGAGAAGGTGAGAGGCAAACTTCAAAGCTAGGGGATGTCATGGCTCAACCTAGCGGGAAGAACAACTCTAATAAAAGCCATCCTTTCAGCCCTCCCTATTTATCAGTTCGCCATCACTCTTGCCCCGGCCAGCATTCATAAACACATGGAATTAATTTTCAGAAGCTTCTTGTGGCAAGGAGGAAGGCAGGACTCCAAAAAGTTCAGCCTTGTTAAATGGGACCAGGTAATCTTACCATTTGAAAAAGGAGGGATAGGAATCAGAATTCCAAGATTAGCTAATATCGCCATGGGATTTAAGCTAATTTGGAGAATTATCAGTGAAAAAGGAGCTTGGTGGACAGAAGCAATTAAGCGAAAATACTTGAATGGGACCAACTCCAACATCCTAGTGGATCCAATTGCTGACAGACAGTGTACACTAGTTTGGAAACTCATAAAAAAAACTCTTCCGCTCCTCAAAGGTTACATTTCAAGAGTTCCGGGCAATGGAAGTGGCATTAACATATGGACTGAACGCATAATGGGCACGAAGGCAAGGGAAGCTCTCCCAAATCTCAGACCTTTACATTTGTGGATGGAAGCAAAAAATTTAAAGTCCCTTTATGACATCTCCATTTGGGAACAAAATCGGTGGCTGGGTTGGAAACACCTCCACCTCCCCTTCAATCTCAGAGAGCAGTGGGCTAACCTCAAGCTTTCCCTCACAGGCTCAGCTCCACTCAACAGACTGTCCGAGGACAAATATATGTGGGACCCCAATGGTGGAAGCTATATTGTCAAAGAAGGGTATAAAATCCTACAAAATGCCTCAGCCATCAACAATTGGCCTCTTCACAAAGTTGTCTGGAACCCTGAATGCCTTCCAAAGGTCAAGTTCTTTAATTGGACCCTTCTGAAAAGCAAAATCCTTACAGCGGAAAATTTAAGGAAGAGGGGCATCCTTGGTCCCTCAATATGCTGCCTGTGTAGAGAAGCGGAAGAAAAAAGCAGCAACCATCTCTTCCTTGAATGCACCTTTGCCCGAAAATGCTGGAAGCTCATAACCAGCCCTTTAAGCATTGGAGACCTGCCCAACCAGATCTCCCTCCTGCAAAAAAACTGGGGGAACAACTATCCCTACCCCAAGAAAAACAAAACACTGGCCAAAAGACTGTGGAACAACATCCCTCCAGACCTTTGTTGGCAAATCCGGATCGCCCGAAACAAATGTATCTTCAACAACAAGAAGCCCAGTATCCCCTGCATCCTCACAAAATCAATTGCCCTCATCTCTGAAACTCTCAGTGCTAATGGAATAGCTCAATCAGATCAGGAAGCAGGGAACCCAAAGGAAATGGAATGGATTGCCAAATTCAACTATGAAACAAGGAGCCATAAAACAATAAGCACAGGTCAGAAAAGGATAGATTGGAAATTAAGAGGTCCAGATGAAGAAATCAGAGGATGGATTCAAAACCAAAAGAGGCCCTCCCTCCAATTCGACGTAGCCTCAAAAAATAATCCGGGACAGGCAAGCGCTGGGGGAGTCATCAAGGACCAACAAGGCAAGATTTTGGTGACATACGAATGGGGACTGGGAATAATGTCCAATAATAAAGCTGAGGCTTATAGCCTCCTTCTAGGAACCTCCATTCTCAGAAGACTTGGCCTCCAACATCCGCTCATAATTGGGGATTCAGCTATCATTATAGCAGCTATGACTTCAGGGAAGGATTTCAATCAATTTTCCCTGAACAGTATTAAGTCCAGGATCATTGACAATCTAGGAGACATTGAAGGTGCCACTTTTAAACATGTTCTAAGGAGCGGCAACAAGGAAGCAGACGAGCAAGCAAACAAGGCAATGAGTAGGCAAGTTGGCCAAGTTAAGGAAAATGAACACATCTATGAAAGAGCCATACCATAAAGATCCTTATTCCATCCCATCGCATCAGACTCTGAGTCATCTCAGTCATCATCCCTCTCGAACTCAGCTCATCCCCATATCTCCTTTCTATCAGGCAAATCTCCTCGACTGCGTAAATCTGTCTTTTCGCTCTCAGATCCTCCCCTCCATATCAGACTTGGTCACCTCCCTAAAATCCGAACTCGTGATCCTTCTGATCTCAACCGCCTCTCCCAGGCTTGGTCAGGTCAGCCATCATGCCAAAATCACCACAGCACGCAGCTCGATCTCCCTTCGGATTATCAGTCACCATCTGATTAGAATCTACCCGCCTTGGATCCCCCTCTCAAGCTGCCTCCCTTCCTCTATATATTGCAGCAAGTCCCTCTCTTTAATCATCCTCCCCAGTGTTTCGAAGGCTCAGGCGCATGTCCCCTTGCCCAGAACTCTTCAAGAAGCTGCGCGCGGTCTTCAGGAGCCTGGAACTCCCCTCTCATCAGTGGTAATCTCAGGCTTTTCCTTTTATCAGGATCACATTATCTCTAACTGGCTTCTGGCGGTGTTGTCTCTATGTCCCCCCTTTCGTTCCTCAACTACCTCTACCTTCTGTAGCTTCCTCTCCGTCTTGTTTCATCCCCTGCGCATCTCAGTTCCCACTTCAGCTGCGCGTTATCATATTTTTCGGAACCAGAAGACTTCCATCAAGCGAGGCAGCCCCTGCACTCAAGCTCGCCTCCCTCCGAATCGATCGAGGTATAATTTCTGCTCTTCTCAGGTTTTTTGGTTGCTAACTTCCTCGGCTGTTCATTCCCTCTCAGACATGGCGGAGCCCTCCGAAATCAGACCCCAGAATGAGAACCAGACGGGCAGCAATCCTCCTGAGAATCCTCTGGACCGCGCGCTGGGAAATAACACTTGTACACTCTGTAAGCAGCACTGTTTTATGATTGCAAGGATCATCAAGCGCCATAACGAGCTAAAGGAAGATTATCAGGCAGACAGTCGCTCCAAGAGGAAGAAACTGGAAAAGCAACGAGCTGAAATAGAGAGCCTGAAAGAAAAATGCACACATCTTGAAGAGGCCATCGCACACATCAAAAACATCACTGATGCCATGCAAGCAGAAGCATCCACTAGAGCAAGCAAGAAGGACACCCAGATGGAGGATTCAGTCAACCAGTTTTGGTAAAAATTCACATGGCCAGCAAATTTTGTTTCCTAGCAGGTCTCTTTGCAAGGCAATATAGCCGTTTTCTATTCCAGTACATTAGCTATAAGGTAACCACTAAGAAGTTAGGGCCTGCGCGCCCATTTTGGACTTCTTTTCCTCACTCTTCTCCCCTTGTAACCGTGCTCATATTCAGCAGTTTTTTATAATAGACAAGTACCCGATTATGTTAAAAAAAAAAAAAAAAAAAAAAAAAAAAAAAAAAAAAAACAGATTTCTATCACTATTATATATCAACTTTATATTCTATTAAAATAATTTTTGTTTCTTTTTCCTAAAGAACCTATAGCTTATTTCTAAAAGCTCTTTATCTTTGAGATAACATCCATATCTCGTTACCCGGATGCGGGTGCTAGTACCACGTATCCATGACAAGACAGGATAGGACGGCAGCTGGCCATCGAACCAACAGGTCTAGGCGGCATAAAGCAGGTGAGGAGCAGGCATTCAAGGCCCTGCGTAATGGTGGATGGAGCCTGGGAGTTATGGCGCTGAGCAGGGGAGTTAATGCGCAGAGAGGATATCGATCCTGGTTGGAGGACCTCGCTCACAGCATAAAAGACATGAACCTTGGCGATTTTGGCACTAAGGCGTTCAGATGGCTAATTAAAGTGAGTTCCAGGGCAGAGCGCAGTGCACGAGAGCCTCCCTGGGTCAGGTATCAGTATGCTGGTTTCGGTTCTGGTCTGGTAAGAGGGTCCAGTAGGTCAGCCTCTGCTCCTTTCAGTTTTTCACTGTGTCTCATTATAGTTGTCTTACATTCCTTTAAGTTCACTTTCTGTTTAGGGGTCTGGCACAGAATTTTGGTGCTGCTTGTCATTGTTGGGGGTCTGAACCCAAGGCAATTTGCCTACAACTGGCCTCCCCGCACCTATCATCCGTGTCCAAGTTTGCTCAGCCAGCAATTTCAATTGACAATGCCTCGCCAACGAGGTACCCCCAGACGCGGCAGTCACTCAGGCTCCAGGGGTGGTTCCTGCAGCAGAGGTGGTTCTGTCCCACATTGTGTCGATCCTCTAACCTCTGTTCCGCCCCCCTCACCGCCCTCTGACAATTCTGGCCCGTCCATGGCCCCTGTTTCGCCCACCTCTCCGCCCTCAAATAGTTCTGGCCCGTCTCTGAACAGTTCATTCCACTCCGCGCGATTTCAGTTCAGAAGTCAGCTTAACAAGCCGCTTATCTCAGCCATAGTGACAGTGCTTTTTGAGGAGGAAGAGGAGCAGGTTAGTTCAAATAATCCATCCACGGATCCGTCGAACTCCCATGCGCCCAGTGATAGTCCAAGAAGCCCATCGGGGGCGGTTCTCAATGACTCTGAAAGGAAGAGCACGGATGGCCAGCCCCTGTCTGCTCAGGAGCCCGTAATTGAATACGAGCTGGCGCGTTTCACTGGAAACATTCTCCATCTTGTTCTACCGCCAGGCAGAAGCGCGACGGATGTTGAGGACAATGTAATGTTTGAATGGGTAAATCAAACGAGCGACAAGGAATTCGGCTCTCCTCCGCAGGAATAAGTTCGCCAGGACTTCAAGCGTGCTTCAGGAAGATAAGCTTTTTGGTTATGTCAGTCTCCAGGCGTTTTTTTTAGTTTTCAATGGATATGCCAGCACAGCATTTTGAAATGTCATTAGTCAAAGCAACATTTTTGTAACTTTTTTGTAATAGTCTTCAGACAGAACAACTTTTTTGTAAATGTCAGGCAGCAGGATGCTTGCAAGAGTTTTTTTGACAGAGGGCAGGTTGCTACCCCCTCAGAGGTTTAACCCTCTATGTAAATATTTTTCCTTTTTATTTTAATAGAATAGTCTTTATCGAAAAAAAAAAAATATTATAAACCTAAGAAATTAATAAACCATAGAGATTATTAATAAGTATAAACCATGTATATTAAACTCTATATCTTAAGCACACTATATTATAAATCTAATATTAAAAACCTCATATTATAAACCCATTACTTCAAACCCTGTTATTAGACCCATTGTTATAGACCTTAATATTAAACCCAATAATATAAACCCAAATACTAAACCCCAAGAGATTTATATCTAACACAAGGGACTCATATTGAACCATAAGCCCAAGAGATTTATATTGACCCTAAGGGACTAATATTATAAACCATATGAATAATATTATATCTGACGAATATGAACCCTTAGACTAGTATACCTAAGGGATTGATACTAATAACCAAAGAGAATAATTAACCCAAGGGGTTAGTACTAAAAACCCAAGGAATTATAAACCCAAGGGAATTATTAAACATAATGGGTTAATATTATAAATCCAAAGTATATAAATGCCAGGAAAAGTATTATAAACCCTAAAATAAACATGGTTGACCATGGCTTACCATTGTTGATTTTCATATTTAGACAATCTTTGTCATAATGCGACGTTGGGCCATGGTTAGCCATGATTGATTTTCATAGTGAGACAATCTTTGTCACAATGTGACACTGCACCATGGTTAACCATGATTGAATATGGTTGGCGATTGTTAACAATGGCTGAACATGGTTGATTTTCATATTGAGACATGGTTGACCATGATTATAAACCCAAGGGATTTATATTATACCCAATGACTAATATTATAAACTATATGAATAATATTATACCCTAGGTATATGAACATTTAGATTAATGAACTCAAGGGATTCATATTATAAAACCAATGTAATAATAAACAAAATTAATACTAAAACCCCAAGGGATTAATATTATAGACCCAATATATATAAACCCTAAGATAAATATTATAAACCCTAAACTAAACATGGTTAACAATTGTTTACCATCGTTGATTTTCATATTGAGACAAACTTTGTCACAATGTGGCTTTGGACCATGGTTAAGCTTGGTTGATTTTCACATCAAGACAATATTTTTCACAACGTGACATTAGACCATGGTTGACAATGGTTGAGGATGACTCACAATGGTTTTCCATTGTTGACAATGTTTTACCATTGTTGACAATGTTTTACAATAGTTGACAAAGGTTGACAATGGTTGACCATCATTGATTTTCATATTGAGATAATCTTTGTCACAATGTGATATTGGGCTATGGTTTACCGTGATTATAGAACCAAAGTATTTATATTAAACTAAAGGATTAATATTACAAACCTGACGAATAATATTATACCCTAGGAATATGAACCCTTAGATTAATAAGCGAAGGGATTGATATTATAAACCATAGGGAATAATAAACTCGAAGGGTTAATACTAAAATCCCAAGAGATTATAGACCCCAGGGATTAATATTATAAACCCAAGGTATATAAACCTTAATATAAATATTATAAACCCTAAAATAAACATGGGTGACCATTGTTTATTTTCATATTGAGACCATCTTTTTCATAATGTGACATTAAACCATGATGAACTTTCATATTGAGACAACCTTTTTCACAATGTGAGGTTGGACCATGGTTGACCATGATTGACAATTTTAGACGATGGTTGAATATGGTTTATCATTGTTGACAATGGTTTGATTTTGTATTACGACAATCTTTATCACAATGTGACATTGGAAAATAGTTTACCATGGTTGAGCATGATTATAAACCCAATGGATTTATATTAAACCAAATGATTAATATTATAAACCCTGTGAATAATATTATACCGTAGGTATATTAAGCCTTAGATTAATAAACTTAATGGATTGATATTATGAACCTAAGAGGATAATAAACCAAAGCGGTTAATAATAAAACCCCAATGGATTACAAGGTAATAATATTATAAAGTGAAGGTATATAAACCCTAAGATAAATATTAAAACTCAACAATAAACATGGTTGGCTATGCTTTACCATCGTTGATTTTCATATAGAAACTAACATTGTCACAATGTGACATTGGACCATGGTTGACCATGCTTAATTTTCATATGGAATAACATTATACCCTAGGAATATGAACCCTTAGATTAATATACTCAAGGGCTTGATATTAAAGACCCAAGTGGTTAATAAACCCAAAGGATTAGTTATAAGAACACAAGGAATTATAAACACAAGGGATTTATACTAAACCCAAGGATCAATGTTATAAACCTTATGAATACTATTATAATTTAGTTATATGAACCCTCAGATTAATAAACTTAAGGGATTGATATTATAAACCAAATGTAATAATAAATTCGAGTTAATACTAAGACCCCAAGGAATTAATATTATAGAAAAAGGTATATAAA
>APFE030950520.1:0-10992 GCA_000404065.3 Pinus taeda | reverse complement strand
TCATAATTCTTTAGAATTTTATTTATATGCTCAAAGCACTACGAAAAATATTTCAAGATCAACATAGCTTTGTTGAGTTTAAAAGTTAGGAATGTTGGTAGTGTCACACATATTTTGAAATTTAAATCCAATCTGGGTATGAGCTAGACCATCTAGGATAACTTAGTGCTTCTCATATTCGACCCTCTTAGTGTTACAAAGGTAATAGACATTTTCCTCCCATGGTGGTTTTGGAATTTACCAGTTTTTCTTAGTTTAACTATGGAGATCATGAGAGTTTGTTATTTTTTTGAAAATGTTCATTTTCTTTTTTAGATTACTCAAAACAAAGTCTACATACTTCTAGTTTTCAATATTTAGGTTGATAAACTCCTTAATATAATATTTTAGTTTCCTTTTAGCTTTTAATTCTTTATCACCACACTATTCAATAATAATTAAATTTTGGTACAATAATATCTTTACTCTACAAAATGATCTCTTATTTTACGTCATAATGGTCTAGCCAAGGCTCCTCATCCTTATACCATCCCCACTTCATTTGAACATGGTTTTGGCCAGAGTGACAAGCAATTTTAGGAAACTTGTTGTCTACCATGTTATTTAACTTCTTCTTATACATATGATATTGATGCCATGCTTTCAATGAGAGAATCATATGCTTCTATCAAGAGGATATGATATTAAAGTGTATTTCCTTAGTTCTCGATATAAACAAAATAACTTACTATAACAATAATTGAAAGTTTTGTAAATTGTAACAACCACAAAAATTGGTATTGCGCCATTTAATAGTTTTAGATCAAAAGCTTTAGAATGGTGCCATCACCTAGACTTACTATTATAAATCAATCTAGATAGGCTACTTGCCATGATATCTAAATATATGTAAAATGTAGGTTAATAAAAATATCAATCATTGATTATTATAAATGACATTACATAACTTTATATGTGATTTTTTTTTTTTTAAGAATTTATTACTCTTTAGGTAATCCTTCATCAACTTAACTTTAAATGAATATAAAACAATAAATAATACTAATAGACATAAACTTAGTCGCTATAATTTATATTTTACAAATTTAAATATAATATGAATCTTATATAAAATTTTATCTTGTCCATTATAAAATGGTACCAACCTCCTCATATAATAAAATATGGTATGTAACACGAACACAATTACTAATAGTAGTACCTAAAATAAAAATAGTTATTGATATAATTCTATCATTAAATAAATTTTATGTACAATAGTAACTCAACACATAATGTGGTATTTACTGTATCAAATTATAGTTAAATTGGTCAATGATGCTAACATATAGAATATATTTGTCATCAAATAATATTAATCAACTTTTAAATATGAACCATAAATAATATTAGAAGAAATAATCAAAGTCCAATATTAAGACATTAAATAATTACTTATACAAGTTTATATAAATTTGTTTTATATAGTTTATCATGATAATTTTATCACAACCTATGGTGGCATTGTGGACAAAATGATAAATAATAATAATGGAGTCCCCATTAATGAGTAGATATTGAATATTCTCTTAGGGATATTCCTTATAGAAGGCCACAAGCCTTTGCTTGATTAGTAGTTTATTTCCAAGGCCTTAAGAAAATTAGATTTCTAGTTGATCAATAGGGTGAAAAATCACCCCCTCCCCTCATTTATTTAATTATTATATAATTGAATTAAATCAATTAATTAGTTGGTTAGTTATTAAGTAATAACTTAATTTTATAGATTAGTTATTATTAATAGTTAATGTAATAATAATATTATATAACTCATAATTACTCTATTAGTTACAATTACAGAGCATTACTATAACTTAAAATATAATAATAATAATAATAATAATTAACAATCACTTATTTTATTCATTAAGGCATGATATGTTTTCTTTTGTAAGTTTATGTAAATTTATGTTATATAGTATATTATGATAAATTTATCACAAAAATAGTGAATATATCCATTCAACATAGAGAATTAAGAGATTTTATAGTTCTTCATTTTGGAAAAACTCCATCTAGTTAAAGTAAAAAAATTCTAGATCCACTGTATAATTCCAATTTTAATGAAGTATGTTTTATTTTGGTAAGCCCGCATTCTAGGATGTCTTGCTTGGTATTCCCCTTTCACTTGCTGGATAACCAACTCGAAGTCGCCATACACTGAAATCATTTTGGCATTCAACTTTCTAAGAATCTTCAAACCAACAATTAAAGCCTCATACTCAGCCTCATTATTTGAACAATCAAAAGCTAGTTTATAAGAGCAAATCCTTACATTGCTTAGCACCTTGTTTGGGGCAAAAACAGGGTTGTGTATCCAAATGCCAATTCCATAACCTTCCCTTCCTACCACACCATCAAAATCCATGATCCACAGGCCTGCTTCATCCTCTTCCAAGTGCTGAAATTGTGCTTGTTCTATTTCTCTTCATTGTTGTCCACCATTGTGTTGCTGCTGTCGGAAAGTTGATTGCTCAGCGGCTTGCCTTTCTTCCTTCAAAACTTCTCTAAAAATTTTAGAGATCTAGAGAATATCTTCTACCTAAACTACTTGGAAATTTACATCATTAAAGCTATCTGAATAAAAAACAAATGATTCTAAATCAGTATGTGCACAATTGATTGGATGACTTACCAGTTTCGCCTTGCTAGTGATCATGTATTTCATCTTTTGTTCCCGTTATAGTTTCCTCATCTGACCGAACACGGGAATGGTAGCATAGGAGAAATCAAGTTGCATTGTCCCTTTAATATTTTCTCCCCAATATCTGGAAAGAAGCATGCCAAATTTGGGAGGTATATCTGCTATGACTACAGCCATAAAAACATTTTTGGCTGAAATCTGATCCAAACTGACCACCAAATCCTTGATAAGACCAATGCACCTTACTCTCAAGGAATCGAAATAGTAGAGGTCATGATACTTTCTCGTAATGTCCAATCCCAATTTCCCCATGATAGCCTTAGGCATGAGATTATGAGAGGCTCTGGAACCAAACATAGCATTATGCAACACAAAGTCATGCACCCTGAGACTGATGTAGAAAGGAGCTGCATCACTCTCTTGAGACTGACCTTCCAATGTTGGCCCAAAAATCAACTCGGGACTGTCACCCTCCACATTCACCATATCAGATGATGGATCTAAATTCAAAATTTTGGACACCTAACCTTTATAATTGTTGTTCTTCATCAACTCAGTTAAAGGAATAGATATTTTTAACTTGGCAATTTCATTTTCTAAGTCAAAAACTGAAACTTTTTCTACCTCTTTCACTAGAACATCCTACTTTTCAGATTTCTCCTTTGACCCACTTGGCTAATTGGATTTCTCATTTGCTGATGGCATTTTGCAGGTGGTAGGATTAGCTGTCTCTTTTCCTTTTTTCTGCACATTAGGAGGATCATTCTTTGATGCTGCTACCTCCTTCCTTTTCTAAATTGGATTCACGGGCACATCTCTACTTCGGAGTGAATATTCTCTCTGCTGAGCTGAGAAAGCATTCATGTATCCTCTTTGGTACTCATCAGACTCTTCCTCAAGAATAGTTTCATTTGCCAGAATGAAATTTGCATCTTTTTGTTCTGCTGAATTCTCAGAGTACTCCTCATCCTCAGTGATGAAAATTGGCATATCATCGGGCCTAAAGAAATGATTTTCTTCTCCAATCACATTCTCTTCTTCATCTAATTATAGACCATGTACAAAGTTCTGTTGTAGAGGTGTCTGCATCGGCTGCTGTGCTGCTTCATCTTGGGCTTGCTGCTCTCTTTGTTTGATTCTATATTGTGGCTGCTGCTGGCCACAGAAGTTAGGATTTCTAACTTGGGGTTTAGGCTTGTCAATTTTCATTCTCTCCAGCATCTGCTCCACCTTCCAAAGTACTTGATTTGAAGTAGAAGCCTCTTCCTTTACTGTGAATTTCTTCTCATCTCTTGCTCTAGCTCTCTTGGCAAGCAAGTTTGCCTCAACACTGAGTGCAATCTTCTACATATCTTCCAAAGTAGTCAGATCTCTCTCTCTGAATTGGTAGGCCATATCAGTGTCAAAACCGTCTTGAAACTTAATCAAGGCCAACCCCATAGGTGGCTTTACATGCTCAGGAACTTCATTATAAATATTGTTGAAACAAATACAATAATCTTGGACAGACTCACCAACATTCTACTTGATGTGCTCATATTCAGAAAGGATGTGAAGAGGATTTTTCTTCACTTCCTAGTGACCTAAGAACTGTCTTTGCAGATTGGCCAATGTAGTGATACTTGCAGCCGACAATGCTCTGAACCATTTCCTTACTTCACCACCAAATGTTTGTACAAACAGTCTCACTGTCACATTTTTCGCATCAATTTCATGAAGGTCGAAGAAATTTGTCATTCTGTCCACATGTTGTTGAGTTGTAACACTGTGAGGAGTGCCATCAAATAAAGGAATTTTGCTTTGTTAATCGGTGGGCATGTCATCCAAATTCTGAGGGAGCATAAGGGGTGCAAAACGAGCAGCCATTTCTCTCGATGGATTCGGTCTTGGGGATGTTGGGGGAGTAGGTCCAACTAATGTATGGGGTGTATGAGGAGGCGTGTGCAGAGGTGAAGCAATTTTGGAAGCTTGAGGAGTAGAAGGATTAGACGGAGGCGATACTACTGTAGACTTTTGATTAGATATAATAGGATGCATGGGGATGGTGGGAATGAAAGGCGGTTTGGTGGGAATCCTTGAGTTGGATGCAATTGCGGAAGATCCAAGGTTTGCAGATGTAGTTTCTAGGAAATCAAGGATATTTGAAGCCACAATTGAAGTCTAGAGCTGTTTCAAGATATACTCATCAATGGACTTATTGGCCCTTTCAGTTTCAAGAGCTGCAATAAATTCTGGATTCAGGACTGTAGAACCAACAACACTTTTGGATTTGGTTTCAAACAATGACAAATCAAATTGTTCATCAAAATCAAGCTCTTAGAGATACTCAAAAATCACAGGACATGAACGAGATTTGAATACAGGAATTACAAAACTCTCTTAATGTAGGATTCTTGGAATAAGATTGGGATTCTTGAATACAGGAGGAGGATTTGGATCTAGATTGGCTCTGGTATATCTTCTGGAAGCCACTGTGCTATTATTTCCAAGAGATCAAATGGGCATTTACAACTTGTTCAACCTATAAAATCCTAAGCTTATCATCCAAAAGCTCAGAATCATTAGATGTACTAGGATTATTTGCAGGTTAGATTTTCTGTTAATAAGACTAGATGGAAGATTGACTGAAGTAGCATTTATCTACTTGTGCTAATGCAAATCAAAAGCGTTTCGAAGGCTACCTGGCTAATCTTCACACTCCATCTATAGTTTAAAAATGAAGAATACTAATAAACAAACAATTTCTTCCCCTGTATCATCGCCACTATGTTAGTGCCTAGATTTACCTTAGGCTGGAAAGGTAGGATCCAGGGCCAACATCAAACCATGCTCAGCCTGGTAGCTAGCCCTACCAGGTCAGGAGAGGGCTCTCTCCGGGTCAATCTCAGCTAATTATGATCACGAAAGGCTTTAGATGACTGATTTGATTACTGATATTAGGCTAGGTATAGATGTAAAGGACATTGATTGAATAAAATGTTGTGTTTGTGGGCTCTAATGGTAAAGCAAATTTTGGGTGCAAGGAATGAGGTTTAGTCTTGCAGAGGGCTCAATGGGGCAAGGTAGGAAACTTTATTTGGCACTCTAAATGAAATGAGATGGATGGTTTAGACAAAGGAGGAGTTGAAGAGGGCAAGAGAATCCATGGATCCTCTCCAAATAGTTGAAAACATCAAGAAACTAAAACAAACTTCAAGTAGAGCATTGTAATTTCAATGTATTCTACTTACACTCTTGTTTGATTTAGCTGAGAAGAAATAAGAGGGAAAATGATGTACATAATACACAAGAAAATTCACAAATACATAAGAAAGCATTGTAACAAAACAAAATTCCATAGGGATCCCAAAGAGTGCTGCAAACCCTGGTCTCAATTCCTTAGCCAAAATATTGATATGAGTGTACAATGAAGCTCCTTGCTTTTAAAGATTCCAACCATGCTAATGACTAAAAAAATACATAATATAGGAAAAGCATAGCTCATCCTTGCCTCTCGTGGTTGAGCTCACATGTTTAGGAGCTAATCCAACTGATTCTAAACTAGGAACTAGAAATCAGGCAATGAAACAACATGCCTCTAGAAACAAAGGAACTAATTCATTCAGTTTCAAACAACCTTTAAACTGATGAATCTACAAAACCAAGTGAAAATTTGACATATTTAAATTATAATCCATCAATTTACATGAAATTACATCACCATTTGAGATTAAGAAAGTGAAAATTTCAAACTGGCCAAAATTGGGTGAAAAACAGAGCAATACTTGGTCAAACTGGCAATTTTTCCTCTATGCGTTGCACTTGATTCTCTATGCACCACGCCTGTTTGGAGCCACTTTTGGAGGCCTTCCCAATGTCCACATTACCTCCAAGTATTCTTTTTGGAAAGTTCTACCTGTCTACTTTCCAACCCAAGTGGAATTTTTCAATTTGGGCTTTATTTTCCTTGTCAAACATCAAATCGCCCAAGACTGCTTCCTGTGTGTCAAAATAGGGGCAATAATATTATTGTTTGAGTGTTTCTGACCTTTTTGAGGGCTCAAAACCTGCCCAAACTTCTTGGCCATAGGTAGGAAAATATAACTTTCCATCCAAATCCCAAAACACTGAGTTTTTGTGATTTAGAGGCTCCTAGCAGAAGCGAGTGCCACGTGGCGCAGCGCATAGGGAAGAATTTCTTATTTTGTGCCAAAAAATTTCAAAAATGAAAAAAGTGCTCCAAATCCTTTGAAATTTGGGCTAATTCTTCTCTATCAATAGCTATGTTGGGCCAAGGAAGCCTTAGCTAATATCCAAAGTCAATCATGCTCCTTTCGCCTCTTTGAAGCCTTCTTCAACTTTTCCTTTAAACTCCTTATTCGCACCTTGCAAACCTTGTTCCTTGCCATGTAATGAAAAGCCATGTGACTTAGCAAGTTTTTCTCCTTGTTAGCCTTATCAAATAATATTTCAAAGTGGATATTGACTCTCTTTACCAAAGACTCCCGATCAGAATTGATCTCTTGCTCAAGTGAAGTGACCTCCTCCCTCCTTCTTTCGGCAACTTGGCGATTCTCCCGAATGTTTTGTAACTCCACGATCACCTGTTGATCTTCAAGCTGCTTATTCCTTTGCTCCAAGTATTTTATAATCCACTTAGGCCTCTCCAAGTTGAGGGACAAGGCCTTGATGACTGTCTGCTTCTCTTGGATGATTTCTTTGAGATTTGTGCTTTGTGGGCCCATGTCTGTATCATCATCCTGAATAAGAATAAAGTCCCACTCACCTTAAGGCCCCTCATCCTACATTGGCCTCTTGCCTTTGTCGTGAACCTGTGGTGCTGATGATGGAAACGAGACCCCTTCCACCCCAGGTGGAGATAATACTCTCTTTGTTGCTGCGAATAACTGCCTAGTACCCTTTTGATAAGTGATAAACATTGGCATACTGGTGGCCTGTGTATCATGACCCTCATGTTGATAAGAAGGTCCACCTGTCTCATTAAATGCCTCTGAAGGTCCTTGAGGAGATGTAAAAAGCTCACGAGAGATGAAATCTTCCCAAGTGATACCCTGTAAGCCAAGCTGATGGATGACCATAATTTTGATGAGAGAAAAATGGTAAATACTATTGAACTACTGTTGAGGAGTTTTGTGCTGCACTAGAGTGGTCATCCTTTCGATATTTTGGCACATGAAGTAAGGGATGTTCATCATCCATACCGAGGTAAAATGCATCAGCAACCTGATATGATAAGCATACAAATGGGAGAACCGACCCTCACAGCTGAAATACTTCATGATAAGTTTCATTAAAGGATCATATTCATCTCTAAGGTACCAAAAAGGAAACACTCTCTTGAACTGTCTCAAAAAGTCGGGTTTGATGTACCGTTCATAATGTTGCTGGTCAATTTGTTGCCTCTTGTTCCATTTCTCTCCAATATTGGGAATACCGGTTGCTAGTGAAATGGATTCTAGTGTTAATGTGAAAGTGACACCAGCTAGAGTGGCTTGGGATCCATCATGTAATTGTAGCACTTAATAACGGGCCAACTCATGGTGAAACTTGAATTGCTAAGCAACCTTCTCAAAAAATTCATAGCAGGATTGGTGTTGGGAAATAAGAGTGGTAAGTGGGCGAGGCCTGTACTTAGCAATGAAAGTGGTTGGTTCTCCTTTCGAAGTATGTTTCTCCCCTTCTATCAGACCCTCCGGTGATGTACCTCTATTAGTAGTCAGTGTGGGTCTCCTCTTAATATCATTATGAAGGATCAGATTGCCATCTCTACTAGTGGATAGACTGTCTTGGAATTTGGCCTTCAGGAGGCGGAAATAGGTGAGCTATGATGTTTTGATATTTTTAAAACAGCAAGGGGAAAATAGTGATATAGGGGATGTAGGGGGGGGGGGAATAATGAAGGATTTAAGGGACTGTTTGGGGTACAATTTAGTTAAGAGAAATGGGGAATTAGGGAATGATTTAGGAATTTTTTGGTATGGGGTTAGGGTTTGGGTATTTGTATTTGGGTTTAGGAAATGGTAATAGGGTTATGGAATTAGTGAATTTAGGGGTATGTTATTTTGGGGAATAGGGGAAACAAGTGAAATATGGAATAAGGGAGTGATGAGGTGAGGGGATACTTAGTAGAAAAATAGTCATTACAAAACCTTAGCAATAATCGCCTTTGAAAATTTTCAAGAGGTAGGGTTTTTTTTCCTTTAAGAATTCACCATGCAACAAACACCATCAAACAACCATCAAATTTGGATGAAGAGCAATGACAAAAGGTCAACCTACCTGGACAAGTGACAATCCAAGTGTTTGGGTAATTTTGGAGCAAGTATTTGAAATTTCGGGCTTGCTGGCTGTGCGCGCCATGCAACAAACCCAATGCGCCACATCCAGTGTATGCGTCACGCCTGTGCAATTTTGAACTGGAGTCTGAGGCACAGTGCGCCGCGTCCTTTGTATGTGCTGCACCTCCTACCCAGTGCACCGTTCCTAGTGACTTGGAGTGATTTTCACCAAATTTTCTCACTTGCTCACCAAAACCACCTTGCCTTGCTTCTACTTTACAAATGAACTTTTCAAATGAAGAAATGGCTTATCAACAAGGAGTTTTTAAATTTTTGGCTCATAAAACCCATTTTTACAATGTTTTGACATGATTTTATTTTTTAAACTCTGTTTTTGGACTTTTTCACTTCTTTTTAGCTTTTTGATGAATTAAATGACCTATGCTTTGTATTTTTTGTAGGTGTTGGAGCTACAGGGCAAGGGAAAGTGAACAGGGTTGCAGGGGTAGTAATTTAAATATGGGGGAAATCAAATTACATAAATTTATACAATAAAAACAAAGATACTCTGGTTTTCCTAAAAAATAGAGTTTTGAGGAAAGACACATCTCTCAACACTTGATGATGAATTTTATTGATGTTGGAACCTCCTCATGTGCCTGTTGGTTGTTATTGGACACTTTGAAACACTTTTTGATGAAACCCTAATGAAATCCTAGACCTAAATGACAATGAAAACCTAAAAAGACTTTTGCAACCTTTAAGAGAAAAAGAAGACTGTATATGCTTTTTTATGAGCAAACATGAACTAGCAGGTAAATTACATGAGGAAAGCTATAGGAAAGCCACTCCCGTCAGATGATCCATGCGCCTAATGGAATGAAGATGACTAGGCGGGACAACTAATATGAAATGCAACAAGAGGATTTGATCTCTAACGGAGGGATGAAGATACTGACACCAACATTGGCTCCAATGGGGATGGTAGCTCCTTGGAGGTGTCAAGAACTATAGATCTCTGGTAAAGCTGACAATGCCTTCGTCCATTGGGCTATGGAGTCAATAACGTCGACGAAACAAAACTGAACTCTTGACTTAAATACTCAATTTTAGGACTGAATGTGACTCACCACTGACCCATTTTCAAGACTGAAATTGACTGGAAGACCTAAATCTAACAATCCAAACCAAAACTCAAATCAAACTTCAGCTTTATAGCCTTCACCTCGGGCCCCAAGCTGAAAAATGAAAGCAACACACACTTGCAATGGAATCTAAACAAACCGGTATATACAATGATGAACAAGACAACATAAAACATTTCACAAATAATACCACTTGAGGAGCCGACCATTGACCCCTCCACCCAGATAATCTTCGCCATTTAGTTCTTACCATAGGAAAGCATTCTGGCCCTGATATGCAACAATCTTGTACAGTCCTCTCCAAATATTTTCAAAGTTGCGATGTTTACCTTTTTCCTCATTCCTTGCATCCCATTTCAGCACTACATCTCATATCTCAAACATGTCCGCCCTTTCTTTTCGGTCATATATTCTCTTGATTCTTTCCTGCAGCTTGAAAATATTTTAAAATACTTCTTCTATAGTGTAGAGCCTCTAACTTGCACCTATTTATCCATCATTACCTACAGCTTTTCCTCACTTATCCCTCTCTTTTGCCCTATTTTCCTCATAAACTTACCCAGATCATTACATTTGATGTCTTTAAGCATGATTGGTTGACTTTGCTAAATGTTTGACTGTTTGTCTAGATTTTGACATATGCACAGAGTTTCCGCAGCTGTCTGGCAATTCCGTAGCCATTCAGCAATTCCGCAGCCTTTTCATTGATCTCCATGTTCCACGTGTCATTTTGAAAAACGAATCACATGGGCACGTGGGAATGAAGATTTTGAAGGTTCCTGTGCTATTGGTTTGGTCAGCAACGCCGCGCATACCTCCGGTCAACGAGGATCCAACTTCGGTCAACAAAGCCAGCTCAAACAGTGCTGCGTGAGCTGAAAGGTTA